>VYXC01013331.1:950644-1013125 GCA_013397175.1 Platysteira castanea | reverse complement strand
ATATTTAAATATTTTAATTTTGTGTTGTATTGGTCTTCTTGTATTTTATTTCATTTTATAATTTCATTTCATAATTTTTGATAATGATCTCAAAATACATATTTTTCCATTTAATAATTTTTTAAAAATTAAAAAAAGAAATTAAGCAATGCTGAGATTATTTTCCTTTGCTCTTTTCTTTCCTCTTCCCTAATCACAAACATAACTAAAAAAATCCACAGAAAAAAATAAAGATGATCGATATATTGTTATTTTTTATGAGAAGGAGATTTGTCCAAAATATTTTTAAAGTTTTAATTTAGCTTGCAAATTGTTAAATTCAAGATAGACAGAAATTTAACAGCAAGTCAAGCTAGTCAAGATTTAAGAATCTCTTTGGAAAGTGGAAGAGTTTCTACTGGAGAAATTACTAAACCCAAAAGAATAAGTGATCCCATTTCCAGAGATTACAAGTTGTTTTTCATTATGGTTGAGTGTTCTGTTCCTCCTCTGTTAGTCCAGGCTGGGAAAGGCTACAAGTCTGCTTATGGAAAGGCTTAGGCTGTATGTATAAAGATAGTATTTCTCCAATAGTTAGCCAGCCTTTCTGTTTATATTTTTACCTGAAATCTCAGATACATTTGCTTTTATTTTCCCCTCTTCTGAGTTTCAGATCAATACAACTGAGGGTTTTGTTTATGAAGATACTGGTCAAATGGGCTCTAGACAATGCTGTGGCACTAATGACTTTTTAAAATTCTGTTGTGTTATATTTCGTTAATAAAGCTGTTTAGTTTGCAATCAATAGAGATGAAGGACTATTTGTATGATGCTTGCAAAGTGCTATTAAAAAAAGATGATGAGTGAGACAGAGGAATGGGTATTTCGTACTTGTATCTTCCAGAAAAAACTTGGAGCAAAGCAAGTTCTATCTGTAGAGATCACAACATCATTTCTCTTTCATTGTAATTCATTATAATCCTTTTTAAAATGAGGCCTAGAGCATTCTTATAAAGAACTCTCTCACTATTTCCCAAACCCATCACACTGGAAGAAATATTGCACAGAGTTTGCAAAAAGACTCAGAAAAGAGGAGGTTATAGGAAAAAAAGATTACTAGGTCTCACAAGGCTTTTTCTTTATATGGAAGAAAGAAAAGTCATGTTTTCAGTGGAGTAACTGTATTCTTCTCAGTTCATATACAGTTGTGGCCTCTGCCCCCAGTCCTTCAATAACTGTGGACAACATTGGAATTTATGTGAAAGAGAGCTACGAGGAGAAATTAGGAATTCCTGTGGGAATTTTTTAAGAGAATAGGAATTCTCTAAGTAGACATAGGAAAACATTAACAAAAATTATAACTGAGTATAATATACTTCAGCAAGCATTAGTTATTAAATTGACAGGTCAATCAAGGTCTTCCAGGTTTATGCCAACATAACTGCACACACTCCTGAGACGATAATTTGGGCCATTAATATATTATGTTAGATGATTCCTTAATGCAAACACACAAATTGCTAACACCGAACTGCATTAATTAAACCATGTTTTATTAATTACTTGTAGACTTCTAAAAAGGCAGTCAAATGCTGCAGATACCAGTTTATAATCCTTAATGATGCCCTGTTATAGGAAATCCTATTATACTGCCACGATATCCTCTATAAATTGAATGCTTAATTTAATTGGCACAGCAGTATTAGAGATCCTGTGCATGCTGCTCTGAACTTGCATTCTTTAGAAAATTTATATAGTCTGAAATGAGTGTTCATGATGGAAGATCTTTCTGACTTGAGGGGGATTCTCTGTGAGAAAGATGAAGGTGTCATGGCATTACATACCTTTCATAGTTTTATCATTTCACTGTTTCATAGAAATAGTTTAAGCCTGCTGTACCTAATCCCATCCAGTTTTGCCACTGTTTACCTCCCTGTGTTGATTGAGAATATGCAAGTATCCAAAATAAGAACTTAATGCTAGTACTACTAAAGAGCTATCAATGTCATATTTCCGTGATGTTCTTTGAGACCTCTACTCTCCTTTAACATCTAGGACATTTTACTATATTATAGTATAAGTGAGAAGGATCTCTTTTTTCCCAAACTTTTTTCAATATTGTCACGGGAATAATTTTAAATTTCTAGGCTCTAATATCAGACTTATCCCTGAGGCCTTGCACCATAGGACTGCATGTGACATGAAGTGATGAAACAGATCCAGAGACTGCTGCAAGAGACTGTGTCCAACTGCCCCCCCTCCAGGGGGAGGTACCTGGGCATTCCCACCTGGCCTGAGCGTATATTAACCCATTGGATTTTATGCTTTTGGAGGGATCCTCACCACCAAGAAGACCAGCTGGAGAGAATCACTGGGATGCCAGTGGGACCCACAAAATTGTGATATTTTCTTTAATCTGCCTCTGTCACTCTCTTTCTGTCCCCCCACTTCTTTTCTATTTCTTTCTCTTCCTTTTCTCTCTCTCTCTCTTATAATCATTATAAAATAAAATCCATATTATTGACTTTGGCATATGGTCTCATTTGCACCTTAATTCAGGCAGAGGAATTTCTAATAACTTGAAGAACCAGATCGTAACACCAGGCTAAGTAACACCATCCTGGTTCCAAGATGTTTTTTGCTTTTTATACTTGAACAAAAAAAATCATATATTGAGACCTTGGGCCAAAGCTAGTTCTATCTGTAGAGATCACAACATCATTTCTCTTTCAATGTATTCTCTTTCATGAGATTACCCAATATTTTGAAATTAAAAAGTACATTCAATTTAATAGCAGTTATTTCCTTTTGCTTAGCTTGTATTTCTGAAACAAAGTCTAGCAGCAGGTAGAGGTGATAATCACATGACAGAGTGCGAAAGAGGAAGGTGACCAAAATAAAATTTATTAAGTTTGATGGGAGATTATAATAGAAGTTTTTTTAGACAGTAAAAAAGGGCAGCTTCCAATGGTCTTCTTTTTCTTCTGGGTTTGAAGAAGAATGAGCACAGAAAAGAGCTTTGATTAGGTGGAGAAAATGATGGCATATTAAATAACATTTTTCTGACATAGTGGGACATAAAGATCCCATCTATAAAATAGTCATTAAAATGATTATTTATAATGAATTCATAATAAAAAAGAGTAAGGATGTGAAGAAAGAGGGAAAAGTTAAATTTAGATTGAATTTTGCATTGAAAATTTAGCAGAAGTCTTGCTTTAGCAGAAATTGTGAAATTCCTGTTTTTAGAGCTTAAACCCTCACCAAATTTTCCAGAGCTCTGTGAGGAAGGACTGCAGCCACCTCAGCTGGTAGTCAGAGAGCTCAGGTATGGTGTTTCCACTCATCATGGAGCCAAGTCATCTCTGCTCGCCAAAAAGGATACATCCTACACCGCAACAGCCACCCAGACAGAGCTCCCAAAAAGCCGCCTGGCCATTCAGGTTTCAGGCTGTAGGGAGGGCTTGCACTAGACTGTAGCAGAGATAGAATTTGTGTCAGATATGACCAAGTGGGCAAGTTTCTCAGTCTGCTAGCAGAACTTAGGATGCCTAAGTGGGATTCTTAAGGAGTATTAGAGAACCAGAAAGGGAGGTAAACTGGGGAAACCAAGCTTTGGCCTTCCTGAGACAGGAGCAGCCACCAGAAATAACACAAGACTCAGAGCAACCACAAAAAATAATTCAAGTTCAAGGAGGATCCTCTATCCCTTCTCCAACAAGGAGCAGCTAGTAGTTGTGAAGAAAGGAGCAAATGGACCATTTGCTCAGGGTGGCAAGTGAAATCCTTCTTCAGCCACCTCCCACCCTGCCTCAGGTGCCTCTGCACATTAGTTATGAGGCTTTGTACATGGAAGGCCAGCCAAAGGATGAGCAGGATGAAGTGACATGAGACGTGTCACCACAATCAGAAAGGTCAAACCCCCATAATGCAACCACTTCCAAGAGGAAAAGCTGCATTATAGTTGCAGGCAATTACCTTCTACGGGGAACAGAGGGCCCAATACGCTGACTGGGCCCTACCCATAGGGAGGTTTGTTGCTTCCCTGGGACCTGGGTTAGGGATGACAGCAGGAAACTTCTGAGCCTAGTGCAACTCCTGGGCTACTACCCATTACTGATCTCCCATGAAGGGGGCAAGGAAGTAGCAACACGTAGTCCAACAGTGATCAAAAAGGACTTTAGGGCCTTGAGACACTTGGTAAGGGAACCTGGGGCACAAGTTATATTCTCCTCTATAGTTCCAGTTGAAGGCAGCAGCACTGGAAGAAACAGTCAAGCTGAGTCGTGGCTCTGTAGCTGGTGTTACTGCCAAATTTTGGGGGTTTTTGACAAAGGAATAGCCTATGCAGCAACAGGCATGCTGTCATCAGATGAGACTCACCTCACCTTCCTCAGCGAGGGAGTAGAGTCTTTGCTCGGGAACTAACAGACCTCGTTGGAGATCACTGGCAGACTTTTAAACTAGATGTGATGAGAGAGAGGCAAATATCTTGTCCCTGATAAGCTGGGAGATAGAATCCAGAGGTTAGAGGGCAGAGTGCTAGTGAGAGTCCTCTGCCAGTGACTCTAAACTGTGCTAGCCACACTGGAGCACGCTTTCAGTCTTACAGAGAGGAAGGAATTCTTTACTGTGAGAGTAGTGAGGCACTGGAACAGGCTGCCCAGAGAAGTTGTAGATGGCCCATTCCTGGAAGTGTCCAAGGACCGTTTGGGGGGAGTTCTGAGCATCCTGGTCTAGTGGAAAGGGTCCCTGCCCACAGCAGAGGGAGTTGAATCTTTTCAGTCTTTAAGGTCCCTTCCAATCTAAGACATTCTGTGATTCTATGATTCTGTTATATTTTTTATTATTTTAATAAGAAATAAGGTTAATCTTGCTAGCAGCAACATTTTCTTTCAAATTTCATGAAGAAGGACTTATTATGTTCCAGTGCTGGTCACACTATTTTTTAGATTCAGCAAAGATGGTATCCTTATGAAGATTTTAAAGTTACTGGCCTGGTCCTTAAAATCAGAGCAGACCGAGGATAAAGCAGTCCTTTATAGACATGACAGACAAGTGTACAGACAATTTTGTATTTGCAATTTGGTGGTTTAAACAAAGCAACAAAAAACAATCAAACCCCAATATTACAATATTTAGAGACATACACACCAAAAAATTTACCATTTTAGATGTGATGCAAAGCCTCTATAGGCAGTACAAAGAGCAGAGAGGGTCATAGTCCCTGAAAAAATGAGTGATGTTGTCAGAGCCTGGAAGGATTGATGTCTTGAGACATTTTGGGATGCCTGTGTCTGTGGGAGGGGCCAGATCAGGCCTTGCCCTGGCGAGGCAGTGAACTGCCCCACACCCCCAGCCCAGAGCCAGAATCCCAGCCTGGCAGAGCTGGCAGTCATTGGCACACTGGAGGCAGTGCTACACTCTGCCTTACCCAGCTCCTGAGTAGCCAAATGACCAGAAGTGCCACCTGGGGGGAGGGCCAGTGGTATTTAAGGCTGAACATGAGGTAAGCACAGGTATTGAACATATAGTTGGTAGCCATATGTGTGTTTTCCCATATTTTTTCTGTCTTCTCCCTTTCTTTTCCTTCTAATTCCCTCTTCTTGGAACATTTTGAGTAACAACATCAAACGGGTTAAAGTTTGCTAACTTAACATCTGAAGGGTTTAAAGTTTGTTTAGTTGAATGGGCTGGATAAACGCTATGTTTTACGTTGATTGGATGTTGCACTAAATGTTTTGCCAAAGTTCCTTGATCTTCTAAAGTTTGCAAGTAAACCTCTGTGTTATTTTGACCTCTTGAGAAAATCTGGTTGTGTTTCTCCAGTGCGTCTAACCCAGAGTACAGGAACACTGTAAATCCCTGTAAAGCAGCTGTTTGGGGCCTTACAGATGTATAGCCATGTAACTGTGTAACACGGTGCTGCCATGGCTTGGTATGGGTCACGAGGTTTGCGCAGAGTTTGTAAGGCTTCAGGACTGGGTTTGTCACTCTTGCTCATTGTGAACTCTTTTTGACCTGCCTGCAGCTTTGTTTTCCTTGCTTTAGCTGTGACAGCAATTTCTTTAATTGACCAGATGCCTAAGGCTAACTTCTTTTACTTTTTAGCTGTTTACGTTACAGCTATACAGAGTTTTATTGAGCTAGCGGTGCATACAGTTAATTTTATGCAGGTAGCAATAATGAGTGGTTGCTGTGGGGAGAATAATGTATTTACGGCTCTAATACCGTGATGTAGTGCAGAGACATACGAGCCTCATATTAAATCAGGGGTATTGAGGAGACCCAGGGTTTGGCATAGAAAAGTGCAGGCACCAGGAGCAAAACAGCAGAAAAAAGAGTAGAAACTCAAAAGAGAGTGTATATCAATTTTAACAGGGTTACTATTCTTTCTTTTTCTGTTAGAGTTATATCTGGACTAATGATGATTAGACTCTTTAGTTTCAGTTTTTCTGGCAATAAAGTTTTGGCTTATAGGGTGTGATGCTCCTTTGCCTATTTTAGCTTAACAATTGTTCTAGGATCTGATCTTGTAAATCACACTGAGCAGCATAACTGATTCAATAACTATGTGGCTATGTCACACATGGTATAGTTTTATAAATTATTTTAAGATATAACCTAGTACTTTCAAAAAACTGATTTTTAGGCGTAAAAAACATTGGATTCCAATATTTTTTCTGATCATAATGAAAAGAGTTTAGTTTTAGTCTCTCTTAAGTCATTGAAAACTCTTCCTCATCCTAGTTAAGTACTAAAGTAAAAACAAGGAGGAAATATTTTTCAAGATTTCAATATAGCAGCTTGTTCCTTTTTGAAATATTTGCATTTCTCACCTCTGTTGCTGGATTCTTCCCCTGAAAAACACTATGAAAACTTTAAATTTGGTAAATGCAAGATTTAAAACTGACATTTTACTGAAATTATTAATAAAACCCTGATAGAATATACAGCTAAAATTAAGTCTTTCGCATCCTCCATTAGCCCCTGTAGTGCCACTAGGAACTCTTTTTCAAATCAGTATGCTGAGTTGTATTGATTTTGGTGTCAGATTACATTGTCTCCAGAATCAAAATCAGGAGCCAAAAAAAAAAAAAAAGTACTTATAAACTCTGTAAAAAATAAAAAACTTGGTGCAGAGTATGTAGGAACTGTTTCCTCTGCTGAGCTGCAAATACAAATTCAAAGTTAACAATGCACTGCTGATCCGGTAAAAAAAAAACATTTAATTCCATGTAAGTGTTGACTAAGATGTTTGTTTATTGTTTTGTGGGGTTTTCAAACTGTGCAGTTTCAAGGAAGAATGAACTGTCCTTGTACTTTCTGGGGGCTGCCTGGTTTGTGGTACTAGAAACAGATTGTGCTAAGCTCTGGTGTTGTTTCTTGTCATGCAGAAAAGGTTATTCTATTACGTAAAAAAACAAAATCAGAAAAAAGGTTCATGTTAATAAGCTAGACATGGAGAAATATTTTGACAGTCGTTTTATCTGGAGATGGTTCATTATGCGTAAATAGTTCACAGTTCACCTGTTTTGTGGATTTCTGGCCCACAATACTGTTTTCGTTGCTTGGCTGCCAGGCTGCTGCAGGCTAGAAAAGTGGTCTGGAGAAAAGGATCACTATATCCAGGCTTCTATTTAAGTTACCTGGGATTCATGGTTTTCTTTTCATTTGCCATTTTTCTACTGTTATTTAGAAAACTGGATTGGGTGGTTCATATATGGCATATTTTTTTCTGTTTGTTTTTCTTTAACATAGTCCAAACCCCCAAACGTTGGTTCATTTCATAATTACTTCCTTGTTTTGCATGGGTTTTTTTGTTTTTTTTTTTAGTTGTTGATTTGGTTTTAAGTTTTTTTCTTTGTTTTGCTGTGATATTTTCCACTATGAATTTTATATAATGAGATTTGGGAGAAACCTTTGGTGGAATTTGAAGTCCATCAAACATTATAATTTAAAATCACCCCTTGTGTGATTTCACTGCATTCACTAGTGCTATGCCAGAAATTAATTTAGCCTCCTGAGTTCTTATTTTGGCAATGAAAATAAATTATTAAGGTCTGTATTCTTGGAAATGTTTCTTAGTGAAACAGGGAAAAAATGAATATTTAGTAATAACTTTGCAAAATATATCCTTTCAGCATTATTGTTTCTTTAAACTACTATTTAAGGGGCCATTACAGAGAAGGTCATAGAATCAGCTGGATTTTTCACCAGTGCCTTTAATTTCTTTTCCGACCTGATGTAACCATCCCACATCTCTGTTATGAAACACTAATAACATTATTTTCCTCTTTTTCAAAAAGCATATTGAGCTTCTCCAGAGAAGTTCACACTCGAGATATATGAGAAACAACGTTTTCTTTGACATTCCGTCCAATGATAAAATCATGTCATTTATCATTTTCCTTTCTTTAAGTGAACTATATCAGGATTTTTAATCGATAGTTGCCACCTCTAATTGCATCCTTTGTTTTTTCCCATCTCTATGGATTCCTAATAAATCATTTAAAAGTCATATGCTCTACCATTACTCATAAGACTGCAGTGAAAATATTGAAACCCCTAGGTATCTTGTAAACAGATGGATAGAAACATAAAAGAATGGCACACTTTCTAGGTTTTGGTACAAGTATGTTCATTAATTTTTTTTATGAGGTTAAGGATTATTTTAGCCTTACACTAAAAGCACTAACAATGTGTAGTACATGCTGATAATGATCTCTGGGAGAAGGGATTTCCTATTGAGAAGTTTGCTCAAAAAGTGACAGTATAAACCTAACAAGCACAGCTGCATGTATTTTTACTTGTTGAATATTTTTTTCTTGTATTATTAAAATAATATAGCTTTGAAAAGGTAGAAAAATTTTATTTTTAGCTATGGTTGTTTCTTTTTAGGTAAGAATTAATCCTAGCAAGATGGAAATTAAGTATTTGGTTTTTTAATCCCTCTAATTTGGTGCTAAAATTTCACTAGTGAAACATGATCATATAATGGTCAGTTGTGCTGTCACAAAACTCTGGGTTTGAACCTCACAATCAATCAAACACAAACTTTTGTTTATAATGAAAAATATTTTGATGTCTGTGAATTAATTACCATCTTTTCCTGCTAATTACCCAAGTATTATTTATAAAGCTTACTAGTGTATGCCAAATGTTAATATAATTAGATCATAATACATTCAATTTACTAACTAGTCACTCTATGAATTTTAATTATTCTGGATAAAAGTGTAGATGACTAATAACTTTTTTTTCTTAAGAAAGGGATGTGCCTACATCAAAAAACAAGTTACAATAGTATGTGATAATGTTAAGTCTGCAATGTCATGACAACTTTGAACAAAAATTATTTTCAAAGTCACTGCTGTGGCGTGGTAGTAGTCTTGCAAAGTTCAAAAGGTATTAAGATGCAGTAAATTTTAGCCATAGATTAAACAATATTATTTTTATTCTCTCTAAAGCCCTTATGTAAAAATCTATAACCTTATCACCAGTGTCATATCAACCTGTGTTAATTTACCAGATGTTGTCAATTGTATTTTACACTTTAAATAATATAATAATTTTATATACTGCCTGTGGTGGGTTGGTGCTGGCTGAACACCAGGTGCCCACCAAAGCTGCTTTATCACTCCCCTCCTCAGCTGGACAGGGGAGAGAAAACAGGACAAAAGGACAAGGAGAGGTCACTCAGCAGTCACCATCAACCAAAAAAGACTTGGGAAAATTACTTTAATTGAGTACTAATGAAATCACAGTAAGGTAATGAGAAATAAAACCAAATCTTAAAAATACCTTTCCTCCACACTTCCCTACTTCCTGGGCTTAACTTTACTCACAAATTCTTCACCTCCTCCCCGTCATCAATGCAGGGAAGTGGGGAATGGGGACTACAGTCAGTTTGTCACATGTCATTTCTGCTGCTCTTTCCTCCTCATGGGGAGGACTCCTCACACTCTTCCTCTGGTCCAGTGTGGGTCCCTTCCGGAGGCTGCAGTTCTTCAGAAGCAGACTGCTCCAGTGCAGGTCTCTCGCAGGGTCACAAGTCCTGGCAGCAAACCTGCTCCAGAATATGCTCCTCTCTCCACAAGGTCACTGCCAGGAGTCTGCTCCAGCGTGTGCTTCTCACGGAGTCATAGTCTCATTTTGGCATCCATCTGCTCCAGCACTGGGTCCTCCATGGGCTACAGGTGGACATCTGCTCCATAGTGGACCTCCATGTGCTGCAGGGGTGTCTTCACCACGGATTGTAGAGGAATCTCTGCTTCAGCACCTGGAACACTTCCTCCTCCTCCTCCTTCTTCACAGATCATGAGCTGTTGCTCTCACACATTCTCTCTCCTCTCTCCAGCTGCAATTTGCTCTAGCACTGTAAATTTGCCCTCTTTTTAAACTCTGTTATCCCAGAAGCATTAACACCATCTCTGATGGGCTCAGCCTTGGCCAGTGGTGAGTCTGTCTTTGAGGCTTCTGGCATTGGCTCCATCAGACACAGGGGAAGCTTCTGGCAACCTCTCACCGAAACTGCCCCTGTAGACCCCCTGTTATGAAAAACCTGCCATGCAAACCCAATATATACTGCCCCATCAGAATTACGAATTAAAAGGTGTTTCTTCACTCTATTATGGTAGAATAATTAGAAGGAAAAATAATTATGACGGCATTTTTAATTAGAAATAGTTAATAGATTCAGTAGATCATGTGTGTGAATGCTACAATCCTAGTTTAAATTTCATGTTAAATCTAGTTAATTGGATACAATTAAATTAATACACTGTAAAAAATAAAATTATTATATAACAGGCTAGAGGTAGAGTTAATTATTTCCTTAGGATGCACATTATCAATGAAATTCACAACATGCTGCAAAACTTTCAGGTTCATCTAGAGCAGTTTCTTTTAAATGTCCAGTGAAATCCTAATGTATGCACATGGAGCCATCAATTTAAAAGAGCAAAAAATCAAGAAAAAAATACTTTTTTTGGTGTCCTTTGTTAATCATATATGTGACAGCTGCTTTTCAAAAAGTTGCTTAAGGCCTTCATTGACATAATGATGCTAAGAGTGTCATCTAGATGCAGATAATTCTTCATAACATTTGGTATACATTTATTTATTTTGAGTATGAGAGTGGGAGGAGCTGCCCATAAGGCTACTCTTTTAATCTAGAATAAAATTAGAGTTGGAGCTATAATCTCTGTTGCCACAGTATATTTTTCCTTTTGATAAAGTAGAGTGGGTGGATCACATAGCTAGCACTGTGGCAGGCGTGGAATCTGCACGTTTCCTCCACAACTGAGTGTGCTTCAGCCAATATGAGTTCAAGATGACTATGTCCAAGAGTTTAGAGTAGTAAAGTCAATAATCCTTTCAGATAGCTCAAAGAGTTTTTTGAGCTATAGCTTCAATATGTTCATCTGTCCAGCCTGGGAGGTACTGCATTTATCTGTGTTTAGGAAAACATCTTTGTAGGCAGAAGGACTATGATTCTTTCTAAATCCTACAGTACTGCTGTGAAAAAGAGAAAATACTACTCAAATATGTATCTCTTTCGCTGTAATAAACCATAAAATAATGCTATTACTAATGAAAGTGTTATCTGTGCTGTGTTTACAAAATAAATATTGTGTTCATTCAGTGGGGGGGGAGGTGTGTGTTCAGAATTCTGCCTTATATACTGTTTTGGACTTTCCTAAAGCCACTTCAGTAAAAGCAATCTGCACTTATCTATTATTTTTTTGAAAAATACTTTGTTTTACTTTTTTTCCTTTTTCTTTTCAATTGAAAAGAAAAAGAAAAAAGAATGGTTCATATAGTTAAGCCTTTTTAAGACAGCTCACCTACATTGGTGACTCTCTGAAAGCAGATAATTAAGAGTTATAGAATCCCATAAATGTTGGGAAGGAACATCTAGAGGGTCTCCTATTTCAGATTACATCCTGAAGTGGGGGCAGCAGCAGGTCAACTGGAGCTTCATGTACATGACTGTTGAAAAACTCCAAGGGTGGAGGTTTCGTAGATTGTCTGGGAAGCCTGACCATGCTGCAGTACCCTTGAAGTGAAAAGTGCATCCCTAATGGTGAGCAAAGATCACGCCAACAGTAGGACGGACTCCTAAACTGCAGCCACCAACATGGATTGTTTTACGGTGCCCAGTCCTGTGGAAACTTTAAATTAGACTCAGCAGTGGAAGAACAACTGCCTGCAGTATTCTCCCCAGTTGTTAATTTGAAGCATTCCAAGAATGAAGAAATCTAAAGCATGATTCTTCCAACCAATGGCTCCTCGTCCAGCTGAGCTGGTTCTGCAGAACCTCACAGTCATCTCATTGGTAGATTGCTTCACTTCTATGGGCAGCCAGGAATTTTTCATGGAGAGATTATTGAAAAGCCACTGTACATTGTTGAGGCTTTTTGTCCTCTGGAACTGAAACTGTGCAGAAGGTTGGCAATTCACTCACATATTGCTAATAACTGTAAGCCTGTGAGAAAGAACATAATTTTTCTCTGTAAGGTAGGCACAAAGTAGTACAACTAAAAAGAATTCAGAAATGATTTGTAAAGTGGAGAAAAAAATTATGATCTCAGTCAAGATGTCTTGCTATTAGTGTAAAGGAAAAATGGTATTTTAAATGAAGTTGATCTTCTCTCGTACCTTCTTAAATATTCTTGTATTGCCAGTTATAATATTAACATTTCAGGCATCACAACAAAGCTTATATAGTAACAAGCATTGATAAATTTTCTTTTAAAAAGCCAATGAAATATATTTCAGTTCCTATGCTTTGGAATGTTTTTATTTGATGCCTTCTTTACCCTCCTGCTTTTTTTTTCAGAATAAGAAATATGTGGAAAATGGTGAAATGAAAATATGATAGAAGTAAGACCATGTCTTTTATAAGCACATGCATACACACTTTAGAAAGGTTTAGAATGCAAGAAAGGTGTATCAATGAATTACTGGATTTCTTTTTTGTTCAGGATGCATATTACTCTGGAGTCAATTTTATAGCTGAGTTAAAAATCCCAATTAAATAACAATGACAATCTCATTCCACCATGGAATTTATTATAAATTGAGAAGAAATTTTCACCTTCACCACTTCTCTTCTGGTTAAAGTTTTCTGACGTTAAGGATGAAATTCCTTTCCTTCTCACTGGACTGTCTGACATGAATCTGTGCAGTCCTATGGCTCATCTTCATCTAGTAGCTAAATTAGTTTAATTGCAATGCTAGAAACTGCTTGGGTTTTCTTACACTACATTGCAGCCAAATGTACAGGCATGTCTGCACCGAGATTTCAGATACTCATTCAGCTCAGGGAAGCATTAGTAAAATCATCTATAAAATTCTTTGTTCTCAATAGAGAGCTGTGAATCAAGTCTTATAAATGTCTCGGAAGTTAATTTTAGTTTGTTGTAAGCTATCTCTCTTCATTTATAGAGAGATGTGATTTACCATTTTGGGCACTGTTACATGCTTATAAATGTAATCAACTTATGGATGAGAGATTACTTGCATTTGAAGAGTTTAGAACATATAGGATGATTGGCAGCTTGCACAAGATCCATTATTCAGACAATTCCTAGTTTTCTCTCTTACTGGCAGGTCTATGAAGAAATTACCTTCTAACGTCATAGAACAAATCTCATTGAACTTATGTCCTGGAACTATATTTTTTGTCACATTAAAAAGAATTCATTCATGGGACAGTGTTTGGTTTTACAAGCATCAACTGTATCTGTTTACCTGATAGAGCACATAGAAGAGATTAAATTCAATATTTATGCACCATAAAAACATTATGTAATTGGGGCAAATGTTTTTTACCCTATGCAGTAAAGGAAGACAAGACCAATTAATATATTACATATAATCATGTAATAATCATGCTTAAAATATACCAAGGTGTGGAAATGCATTATGAAATGCTGACTGCTTGACGACTAAAGTGCTAAATAGGCTGGTTTAAGTAATTTCATAGCAATTATGATGAAATGGGTTTGAAATGGGAAATTCTCTCAAAACTTCTTGCACTTTGCACCACATATCATATCACATCAGTGTCTTTCTATGTTTATGCAACCAAAATAAAACATTAGAAAGTAAAAAAAGTTTTTTGGAGGTTAAGAATCTGAGCACATTTTTAAAGCTGAGTAAAATAATTGCAGCTTAAGAGTAGTTGCAAGTTTCTGAAATAAGAAAATGCTGAATTAAGAAATGCAGATTTCAGAGGGAGGCTAATAAGACCATCTCTCTATTTATACTGCATTGTTCCTTATAATGAATTAAGTAGCTCATTTTGCTGATATTTGGGGCAGATCACACAAAATGAAGCTTAAACCACTGAAAACTTTATGAATCAGTCAAGACTAGACCTTGTGGGGACATATATTCTGATAATAATATCACTTTATTTTTCAGAGTAATGCGCAAAAAACCAGAAATAAGTAGATGGAGAAAAACATGGTGTCTGCTGGGGATTAACTGTTCAAAGAAGGAAAATAGATTTCTGAAGCTCTTGGTAAGGTACATCTTTGTTATTTCTGTCTCTGACTCAGATTTGTTTTCATGTTTGTTGTTCACTACTACCCCTAAATCTCTTTCTGTGTGCCAGCTTTCATAGTTCCTCCCAGTTGTACTGTCCTGGTTCTGGTTTATTTTTCCTCAGAAGCATTAGCCTGTTCTTTTCTTTGTCTATTTTGTTGTTTCCTGCTTGTGTTTCTCTGGCTTCTCATGTCCCTGCTGTTGTCCTCAGCTAAGTGCATAGTACTTCCCATTTTAATACTATGTGTGAATTTAGTTCTGCTTATCTTCAAAACATTAGTGAAAATGTTAAATAACAACAGACCTAATATTACACCTAAAACAAAAAAATACCTAGGAAATTTCATGTGACCATTCGTGATTTATTATCTATATAGGCCATTTCTATTAGTATGAAATTTTTGTTTTTGTTACAAAAATAAGTGCAGGTATAAAATTGCACAGATGTTATCTAAATGCTTATATTAAGGACACACAAATATTATAATTCTTCTCTTTCTGCATTTTAAGAAAAGAATTACCTGCTTCTGCATGGTTAATTGAACTAGTAATTACTTTTGAACATGTGGTTTGGTTGTCTCCTGCTTGAAATAATTACCCAATGAAGCTTATACCAAGGCTACCAGCAGGAAGCTAACAACTGGTGTATTGGTGAAAAGAGTTTATAAAGCATTCTTATGCTTCTTTTTCTTAATTTTCCTTCTTTTTTTTTTTTTTTTTTAATTTGCCAGACGGAGGAACAGATGGATGTGTAATGCACACAAAACCTAAGTACATGATCTCAGCTCTCAACCAGCAGCCACAGTGAAATGTACAAAAATCAGGTGTAGCTACTCTACAGTTGTTGGCTGCAAAGGAATTGCCCCTCTGCCCTAAAACAAAATTTCTAAGATTAATATTTCAGTTTTCATCTTCCAAAAGCTCAGTCAGAAAGTTTATTTCTGAGCAATAGAAGTGTCACCATCATTAGTGGGATTTATGATTGCAAATCATCAGATAAGTGATAGCATTCTGCTTCATTAATCCTCTAAATTTCATTTTATGGCTTTCAGTAGGTGTTCTGTACTTGTACTATTCTCTCATATTTCCAAAATACATGTGTTTAGTTTTTATTTGTTCTCAGTGGTCGTATGCACTATGTTTAGAGTGCTGATTTTCAGTAACAAAAGTTTAACTTTCAAGTATAATCATATATGTTAATTTTTTTCTTCTATACATGCACTATTCCCTCGTTCCCAGTATAATTGACATTTCAGTCTCAGCACAGTAAGAACACAATCATAGTTGTAAATGCATTGTCAGATTGTGCTTTGGTTTGCCAAAACTGTTCCTATATTAATTTGGGGTCATTGACTGTTAACAATATGAAATGTCATGAATATGAACTAAATCAATGTGATTACCACAGTGGAAAAATTAATCACCTAGCTTGTCTTTATCGTTTGACTACCAACAGATAGGAATCTATAAACATAAAGGCAACGAAAAAGCACCCAGGTATGCTCTTGCATATTTATACTCTTGATAATTATATCTTTGAAAAGAAGGCTGTAAAGGACACATTCAACTTTTTATGTAAAAATACTGAGAAGTGAAAATATATTAAGTAAATGAACATAATTTACAATTCATTTTCCAACTCATAATAAATATTCATTATGTTAAATCATAAAATACTTCAAAAAAGAGTAAAGAAAAAAGTAGGGAAGGTGTAAGAGAACAAACAAAAAGCAAGGCAGAAAGATTTTATGCTGGTAAAATGGTGCCTTTTTTGTGATCACCTGGAGAAAAAACCTAGATATGTACTACAAGACATGATAAGCATTTAAGGGGATTTCATTTGGAAAACAAAGCCAAAAGCTTTTGGTAGTATTTGTGTTACAATGGCTGTTTAAAGAATAAACTATGATATTATATTTGGATGGACTACTGGATGGTAAGGCCAAGATAATAACACAGGAGGATGATTCTCTATTAAAAAATAGAAGTAAAGAGGTTTTGAAAAATAAATCTCAAAATCTCCAAAAGGCAATAGGTACTGGATTCACCATAGGTGCACAATGGTTCATAAATATATTCTCTTATTTGTATATGAAATGTTACATTGTTGTACACATTGCTCAGTGATCATTTTTATGATTGGCTTTAATTGCTATAAAATGATTATGTGCTACATTTCAGAGTGACTAGATCAAGACCTGTGAGTACTGCCTAAACCGAAGTTTCAAAGTCACATGAATCACTAGCTAGAAGAACATGTGATTACATTTGAAAACAGGTATTTTCTGCCAGAACTGCTGTCAAGTTTATATACTATAAAAAAGGAACATGGGAACTTGACATCTGAAAAATCAAGTAACTGTAGGGCTCATATACCAAAGTCAGTGATAACTACAGAGTTCTTTAGAAATACAAAATGAATGTGCCACATGATAAAAAAGTAAAACTGAGAAAGGAATCAATATAATTTTAAAATACCATTAATATTCTTATTTTATAATATTTCATACACTAAATAGGCTGTTAACATTTTCATAACTTAGTCATTGAAGAATTGTTGGCAAATATTAAGTATTTTTAAGAATCAAAAGATAGGAAAATTAAATATGACTTGGCATCTCTTCAATATTTCTAAAGCAGAAGTTGAGCAGAATTAAGCTTCTCTTTTTCAACAAAATTTGAGACAAACACCTAGGTTTCAATTTGTTATGGCATCTTTTGCACAAATTGGTAATAATATTTTAAGCTATATATATTCTAAACACTGTAGGGGTTTGTGGCAGGAAAATGCTGCATATATTGTTTTCCTGTAACATAATACAGTCAAACATTTAACTTTTTAAAAGTTATAGTGATAGATTTGTTTATAAAAGAACTATGAATCGTAAATAGTGTAATTTTTTTTTCTGGTGACTATTTGGCACTAAAAAAAATCAGAGTCCCTTTCTTGAAGATTATAATAATATCACTGATTACTCTGAGAAAAACTAGTTTAATATCTATATATGTTCAGACAATCCATTTTATAGACTAAATGTGTTCTTATATGCTTTTTCTCTATCCTGTAAATTCAAAGATTAGTTTTTAAAATTTCTTTGCAGTATCAAAGCATCCTGTCCTAAATTGGTCCTTTTTTTATTAATTGAAAAATAATCACAAAATTACTTATTTGTCATTTGCTTGGGAACCGATATAAGTCTCCCTTAATTCAATGATTTGAAAGTGCTTTGATGATTTTATGTCCTAGAATCAAAAGACAAAGTTTCCGAACANAGAAAAACTAGTTTAATATCTATATATGTTCAGACAATCCATTTTATAGACTAAATGTGTTCTTATATGCTTTTTCTCTATCCTGTAAATTCAAAGATTAGTTTTTAAAATTTCTTTGCAGTATCAAAGCATCCTGTCCTAAATTGGTCCTTTTTTTATTAATTGAAAAATAATCACAAAATTACTTATTTGTCATTTGCTTGGGAACCGATATAAGTCTCCCTTAATTCAATGATTTGAAAGTGCTTTGATGATTTTATGTCCTAGAATCAAAAGACAAAGTTTCCAAACAATATTAAAGGTGGTGACATAAAGAGTAGCTCTTTAATAAAAGTTTTCAGGTGCACAAAATACAGGTATGTGTACGCGTGGCATTGGATTATCACAACTTTTATAAATTTAATTAATTAGTCTGTCTAGCAAGTACATCAAATAGGAAACTGCTTGCCCTGGTAACCCAGGCATGGGCCTGCCCCTTGGAGTCTCTGCAAGGGCTCTTAGCCCTATATTTTTTTATACATCCCAACTGCAAGTGGGAAACAGGGTGTCCTTGTTAAGACATTCTTTTTTTGAAAATAAGACTAAACAGAAATTTAGGAAGATGGCATAATGTGTGAGAAAGGGTAATTCACTATTCTAAAGTGTGAGAAAGTGTTAAAAACTATACAGCTATATATTAAAAACCTACAAAGATATAAAGAATATATAGAAAGCTAAAAGTCTGTAGGCATCAATTTAATATTAATCTATTTTTCTACAGTCTTTCATTAAATCTAATCAAAATACCAGAATAATATGAGCAAATTAATTGGCATATTACTGGCAATAGTATGTAACTGCTATACTTTCTTTAGAGCTTTTCCTCTTCCTTTTACTTTTCTATTATTTTCATACACCAAGTTTTAGTTCAGGATTTCAGAAATTCTGTATGTGATAGCATTTAATGCAATCAACATTCCTGAGAATAGAAACTTATTGTAATATTATGGTTAATTGCAGTCAGTGTTAAAAAAAGACATTTGAAAATGGGCAAATACAAAGTTTGAGGGTCAAATATGAGAAGACACCAATGCAACTTGGATGTTCCTAGTAGAAGTCTGCATGTCAATCAGATGAAATTGTTAAAAACCAGTGGTATTTTCCATAAATGACAAAGTAGTGAAAACTGGGCAGTTGTAGATGTTTAGATATGTCACTGTTTTCACTGAAGTCTAAGTCAGTGAATATTTATTAAGGGTTACATTATAAAATATGCAGACATGTAATTTTTCAGAATATCCTCTTGGAACCTGTATTCCCAGTGGGAAGGTTCTGCACCCAGACAACTTGATATGAGCTGGGAGTTTTACTCACATTTTTGTAGTTAAGCTTGTAGTTTGAAAGTATTTGTATGCTAGCCATGTACTGCTTGTTCCATTTGCTCTGGACAGTTTTTGACTGTACTTTACACAGACTGTGTTCCAGTAGGTAGCAACATGAATCAAGGAAAGAGACTGAAATGGAACAGAATTAGAGCAGTGTCCCCTTACTAAGTTAACTGTTTCTACGCTCTTTCTGTTTCAAGATAGAAATGCAGGGGGCCAGGGCATGCTGTTGAAGCCAAAGAGAAATACGGGGGAAATGTGTTTGGAAGGAAAGTGCAAAGGTGCAATTTTCCCTAGAGCAGGATTATGTCCATGGTGTGCTGCATTTTCAGCATCAGCACAGAAAATTAATTGTAGGAAATACTAACTACCCTCTACAGCTTTAGTCTTTGAGCAAAAAGTTCTAACGCATATTCATGAAATCAAGCAATTGCATTAAAGTAACAAATTAGGGCTGCTATTCTGTGCATTCAAATACTTCGTTAAATGGAAGTGAACAAGAACGGTTCATTGCTGTTTTAACACTTCTCCCTTTGTATAGTACATTGAAAACTTTGTCTTAAATGTCCAGAGGATTTTTTGCAATCAACATCATTTGGATATCTCCTGTTGGAATGTCTTTTGTTCAGTATGATCTTGTGCAGTATTCTTAGAAAAATGATAGGTACATCAAGGACCAAGAAAACACTAACAGAACCAAAACAACCAGTGAGAAAAATCACCAAACCAAACCAGCCAACCAAGCAATCCAAAGAAATAATTTTAAATAAAGAAGGAAGCCAGGATATTCCAAATATTTGCCAGAATGTGCTTTTCTTGTTTTGTGCAAGGTATATGGTTTTCACCAGCAGCTATAATAAGAGCTGGACTATAAAGACAAGAGAATCTGTGTAATAACTGTCATTTAGAATAGAAAGATTCTTATTCTGTTATTTACCCATACACCATAAATGTAAAATTTTGTAGTCACAGTTGTGTTGTATTCATTAAAATTATTTGCAGAGCTGACTCTCTTCTATGCAGTTGGGCATATAAAAATAGAAGTAGGGCATATAAATATAGATACAATGGTATTATATATTCTCTTATTAACAGTGAATTTCCGTGTCAAGTCTTTTGCTGCTACTACTGAGTACTTATATTCAAATAGAAAATTTCTCCAAAAATATCATGAGTAAATTTCTGTCATTATATGGAGTTCTTCTTGACTATTCCAAACTGATGTTTTTGATGACATTTCTCACTATTTGTGGCTGACTAATCCAGATATCTGTTCAAAAAAGTTAAACTCAAATACCATTTTAAAGCTGTAATTCATAAACACACAAAGTAAAAGCAAAAATCCATATACATTACAATGTGTGGAAACTGAATAACTATGGAATACAGTCCATTTTCCCATCAAGACACTCTTCACCATGCTCATTTACTCACTTCTGTACCTGAGAAGATCACAGAGCAGACCCTCATGGATCCAATGTTAAGGCGGATGCAAGTGAAGGAGGTGATCTGAGACAGCCAGCACAACTTCACTAAGGAAAATCACGTCTGACCAATCTGGTGGCCTTCTATGATAATGCAACAGTCAACAAGGGAAAACCAGCTGATGTCATTTACTTATTCTTCTGCAAAACAGTGCCATATGATGTCCTTGTCTCCACATTGGAGAGACGTGGATTTGAAGGGTGGACTTTTCGGTGGATAAACTGCTGGCTGGATGGACTCATCCAGAGAGTTGCAGCCAATGGCTCTGCGTTCAGGCGGAGGCCAGTGACAAGTGGTGTCCCTCAGGTCTCTGTGTTGGGACTCTTTGATGCCTTTATCAATGACATAGTGGGATTGAATGCAGATGACATGAAAGTGGGTGGTGCAGTTGAGAGGCCCGAAGGACAGGATGCCATCCAGGGGCTTGTGGACAAACATGAGAAGAGGGCCCATGAGAACTTCATGAAGTCCAGCAAGTCCAAATGCAAGGTGCTGCACCTGGATGATGGCAATCCCAGACATGAATACAGACTGGGAGGAGAACTCACTGAGAACAGCCCTGCCGAGAAGGACGTGGAGATTCTTATGGATGAAAGGCTGGACATGAGTTGACACTGTGTGTTCACAGCCTAGATCACCAGCCATATCCTGGGCTGTATCAAAAGAGGAGTGGCCAGCAGGTCGAGGAAGGTGTTTCTTCCTCTCAACTCGGCTCTTGTGTGACTCCACCTGGAGTACTTTGTCCAGCTCTGGGATTCTCAGCACAAGACAGATGCAGATCTATTAGACTGGGTTCAGATGAGGGCCATGAAGAGGTTCAGAGCACTGAAGGTCCTTTGCAATGAAGACAGGCTGAGAGAACTGGGGTTGTTCAGTGTGAAGAAAAGTCTGTGCAGAGAGCTCATTGAGGCCTTAAAGGGGGCTTACAAAAAGGAAAGGGACTTTTTACACAAGCAGAGAGTCAGAGGACCAGGGGAAATGGTTTTAAACTAAAAGGAGATTAAGATTAGGTGTTAGTAAAATATTCTTTACTGTGAGGGTAGTGAGACACTGCAACGCGTCACCCAGAGAAGTTGTGGGTTCCCCATCCTTGGAGGTGTGCAAAGCCAGGTGTCATGGGATCTCTGAGCAACCTGGTCCAGTGAAAGGTGTCCCTGCCCATGGTGGAGGGCTTGGAACTAGATGGTTGTTAAGGTCCCTTCCAACTCAAGCTATTCTATGATTCACAGTTGTCTATCCTGTCCCAAATCTTAATTTTTGGCCTGACTATTGTTGAGGAAAAACATATTTTGGAGACTACGGTACTGGATGTCCAAGGAAGCCATTTGTCTGCACTAATTTGGAAATACTGATGTTTTTCTTTTTACAGCTTTTTAATAATTTTATTTGAAACAGTTCAGTTGGATCTATGTGAAAAACTGATTGTGAAACAGTGGGTTATGAAGGATTATGTGCTGTGTGAAGAAGTAGGGTCTATAACCTCTTGCTTCCAAAACATCTTAATATTCTGCTGCCTTTTTAGAAAAACTGCATAATATTTTTGAAAAGTGTAATATTGTTTCTGCTGCCAATTGGGTCCAATAAACAGGCTTTCCACCTTTTCTTATATGGAGTTTCATATTAGCATATATATATTAAATCATTGGGAGATAACTGCATGAAATTTACCATATAATTACTGGAACTCTTGGTACAGGAGTAGCTAAGACTTTGGGAAAAATGACAATTTGCTGGCAATAATCCAAAACTAACAAGAAGTGCTTTTCAGAACTGAACATATAGAGAAGCAAATAAATGTAATGAAAATAGATAATGAGTTCTTTCTGCAGTAAGTTTGTAATTACATTTCTGTAAAAAAACCTACCTATACCTTTCGAAATCATAGATAGTGTAATGTATTTAGTTAAAGGAAGACTTTCATCTAAGAAGTAGCTGATACTACTTTGTTCATATTTCTCAGTTAAAAGATTGTAACATGGTATTTTGACTATCAACGACTTTAAAAGTAGACTTAATTCCTTATTTAGAAGCTAGTGAAAATTTTGAAGATTATTATAGAGTAGAGCATTTTTTCGTACAGGGTTAGCATAATTTTTCTTCATATTTTCTTAAAAAGTATAACAGTAGGTACATATATTGAGTTTTTATAAACAGTGCATTTCCTATAAGTTGGATGTCAAATCCCTGAGTCAGAACCTCACCTCTTACATAACATCTTTAGTGATGTAAATTTGCTTGTGTGAAGAAATATTGAACTAGAATAAAAAGCAGAGAGAGTTTATGTTTCTATAGTACTTATTTTCTCTCCTTTTGGCCAAAGCCAAAATAGAGCTCTCTTTCTTCAATCTAATGTGACCAGCTACTTCTGAATCCTGTAAGATCAACAGAGAGAGATGGAAAAAGTATGATTTATATCTCAAAGTACCTGTCAATTATTATGACTGACTTAGCTTTTGTGAAACCAAATTTTCGTAGAAAAAACCCAACACCTTGTTTTGAAAGTCTTCTACATCTTCTGTATAACGTGGGATAAAAATATATAAAATATGGCTCATGTAGATATTATGTTTATGTCCAGTATTAATACTGAAGACTTCTTCATTTAGCCTATTAAAAAAACCCAAAAAAACAACCAACCAATCATTCTTCTTCGTATGGCTTTGCAGAATAAATTATTTTGTTCTTCTCATAGTTTCAGAAGTGAGTCTTAAAGGCAAGACACTGGTTAGTATGGTAGTATAACCACTTATATTTAGAGCTATGTGAGTTCTTCATAGCATTTCTAGAAAATTTTTGAATCTACAGTATCTGAATGGAAACAATATTATGCAATTTATAAGGAGAAGTTTCCATTAAATATTTTTACCACTGAGCAAGAATTTGATGGCTTTTATAAATATGTCTATAAAAAACATTGTCAATTGTCTCCTGCAGAGACATATTGATATTTTTGCAGATACAGATATTTTGGAGATACAGATATTTTTGTTCACTTTAAAAATTAATTGATGCATATTTTTTTATGGTAAGTTTTGTGAACAGTTTTAAAATGTATGGTTTTTTCCTTTGTTTTTTAACTCTTAACTTTCCGGAAGGTAGCCAGAAGTATTATTAACAAACAAAATAAAAGTATAACATTTAAAATGTTTTAACTTCTGAAACTTGGGCCTTATGCTCAGGAGACATTGATTAAAGAAAACATTGTGGCAGTCATTCAAGAATGGAAGTGATGCTTCCTTTAGGTCTACAGAATATGTCACTGTTTAGAAACTGTAAACTACGTGAAATAGGTTTAATACAAGTTAATTTGCAGTACTATTCCATATCCAGGACATTAATCTGAAAAAGGTTAGACTTTTACTTCTGTTAGGTGCCTTGCAAATGAAAAGTTATTTAAAGGCTAAAAACAACTGGCTACAGAGTACCCTGTTTTCTGATGGGAATAATAGAGAAAAGATGACTGAAACTTGCTTTTTACAATGATAGAGTTTTTACCTCTGGTTATTATCAGCTCATACATTCATCATTGCATACTACTCTTTTTTTATTATTATTATATCGATTTATTTTATTGCCTAAGACAGTTTGTACTTGTATGAATTTCAGAAAACATTGATTTACTTAAATTATTCAATGCTTTAGTATATGGCTATTATGTAATTTAACACTTTAGACAAATCAATACACTTTTAAAAATTGCTTTCCTTATTCAGAAGATTTACACATGTACTTTTCTGGACTCATTCATTTGCTATAGGGTGATATTATTTTTTACATAATCTATTTTAAGATTATAAGGGGTTATATATACACATATGTATAAATACATAAATAGTTACAAGTAAAATGAATAATTTAGGCTTGCCTAAAGCAAGCTGTAATGTAGAATATGCCTTTACATTTACAACATTATTATCAGACATATCATGATATGGCCATATAAAGCTATTTTGTTTAAGTTGCAATCATTGCTGGATGTTAAGGTTGTTTCTTCCAGCATTTTCAAGACTGGAAATTTTGACTTTTGACTGAGAACAACCTTCAGTTGTCTGTGGAAAGGTCTAAGGCAGTGGATAAGTCTTGAGCACTAATGGATTTTTGTAGCTGGATTACAGATGAGAAGCGTGTGATCAAATACAAGAAGTGAAAACATCACCTACAGATTGATAATTCCATCATAAAGAAATAAATCTGTGCCACATTCTTACTAAAATGCACAGTCCTGAGACAATGCTTTTGAGCATAAGGAGACTGATCCCTTACTCCACGTACACAATCATGATGCCTAAACATAAATTATTTTAGAAAACAAAAAGTTTCCCATTGATTAAAAGAGGCATTAATTCACATCAAAAGAATTCATATTTTTAACCAAATGTATACTAGAACAAAGAAGCTATTGAACAAGCAGCTTGTACAGCACCATTTCTCTGCAAGAAAATCCTTTTCACCTGCTAAATAGAGCAATGAGAAGATGAAGGTTAATCCTGAGAGGATTTATTATTTAAATTTTATTTATATTAAGAAATGTATTGACAACAGTATACAAGCTTTCATATTTGAATAGAAATTAAGTATTTCATTAGCTCAGTTGGTTAGACCATGGTGCTAATAATGCCAAGGTAGGTGTTATATCCACATATGGGCCATTCACTTAAGAGCTGGATTTGGTGATCCTTGTGGGTCTCTTCCAACTCAGAATATTCTGGGGTCTGTGAACACTACTATTATCTCCTCCAATGCAAACATCTCCAGGAAAAAAAAATCTTATATTTGAGTTCTTTATTGGTTATTTACTTCTTTAAAATTAGAATGCATGCTGACTATTTGTTTTGATTGTATACTTCAGTTTTTCATGGTCATGTTGGACACCTGATAAATTAGCAGAGTATCCTTAGTTCTTCTTGTTTGAAGTTCCCTTTTTTTCACCCATTTCAGTCAGGAAAATTCTGCTTTGCCTGTCAGTTAACAGTTTTACTTCCTTTGTCTCTTTCCTTTTCTTAGCAATTTTAGCTCCCATAGATTTGTGTTAACTCACATTAATGCTCTAGAGCTAAGTCTATATCATCAATAGCAGTATACAAAATTATTTCTAAAGCTTAAAACTGTACATACAATCCATATGCATAATTCATTTCCACAGAGATTTAAAGTTCAAGCTTGCTGCATTGCAAGATTCCTTCTGTTTTGCTCCAGGCTCCATGAAACTGTTTTAGATCTTGAAAATAAAAATACTCTGTAGGTAGCAGTATGGATCAGTTTATTCAATACTCTCTCCTACCTGAAACTGCATAATTTGGCCATTAAGAAACACCTTTAAGAATCTTAAACAACCCCATTTTTAGAGATCAGGATGCAGTTACATTGAAATAGTATTTTTTTTAATTCTGAAGAAGATTTCTAGGGTTTTCTGCAGTAACGTATATATTTTCTGCAGTATTTGACATATTACTGATATTTTGTCAGATGTAGAAATATTTTTCCTGGAAGGGCTTATACTTGGGAATTATTCACCTCTCATGCAGAATCATATCTATTTATCCCATGAGGTGCTACAAGGAAGTATTCTACTATTTCAAGTAATAATAATAAAAAAAAGGATAATTTATAGGCTCTTACTGTGCAATGAGTGTATACTCAGTAACCAGTGAAAGATGACTCTGCCCATTGAAGGTGGGACAGACTGTCTTTAAAAGTCCACTTCAACCCAGACCATTCCATGTTTCTGTGATCTACCTTCTGGCCATGCAGAAGTTTTGCCTGACTTGGGAGGACACAGAGACGAAGGGCCAACTTGAAGTTCCCAATGCCTTCTTGTTCCACTAAAGGATGGTCCTAAAATGATTCAAGAATCATGATTAGAAGATCTTTTCTTCCAAGGGATAGAAAGTGTAAGCTACAAAGTGGGTACATCATGAATTCTGGGAATTACATGGTAAGATAAGGAATCGAAATTTAATAATAATAATCAGTCTAACTAAGAACACACTGCCAGTTTTACAGTGCTCCTGAAGAGACACACAGATTGTTGCAGCTTTGCTGGGCATGTCTTTCAAACAAATGGAGAATACATAACGATATAAGTTAAAATATCCAGAGATGCTCTTAGGGAGTTTTTACTTTTTGCTTGCTGAATGGATGCTTTCAGTAGGAGATTCTACACACAGCATAACAATGATCATGACTGATTAAAACAGAAAAACTCACTGACATGTCATGGTGAAAAAAACATGAAGATATGAGGAAGAAAGTTGAAACTATCATTCTACTCTATAATGGTGTGCCCTCATGTATTATAGATTTCATGACAAGACAGGAACAGAAGGCTCATCCAAAGCATTTAGTAGAGGAGTGGAATAATTACTTGGATTTCTAACACTGGGAGACCCTGTACTGGGAAATTCAAACAAGGACACTTATTTCCTATTTCTTAAAAATCCTTTCCTTATAACCGGAGCATTCCAGTGGACTGAGCCACCAGCAGCCTGGTTAATTCCATATGTAACAATCAGGACCTAGTGCACCTAATTAATAAACAGATGGCAATAGCCCTGTGGGTCTTTAAGTCAGTAAGGGCTTTTGTGCTCCACTGGTTATGTCACAATATCCTTATCTTAAGGGATGCATATGCCAAGACTGTATAATGGCACAACAGATGCTTCATCTTGGTTTCAGCAAGGCAGGAAGCCTGCCAAGATCCCAAGGTAGTGTCCAGACAGTTATGGAATGAGCTTAATCTTGTTACAGCGGGAGGCAGAGTCTGCCCCAGGAGTGATGAGGAGAATAATTCAGCTAGGAAGTGACTTTTCAATTCAGAGAAAAAGTAGGATTGTAGTGGAGTGACCTCTTTAGGTAACACAATGCATGACCAGCTTCCTAGAGGAAGGCTTGGCACCCTCCACTCTCATGAGTGTGCTGTTGACCTTTCTGGTTTAGTTCTGTCCTGTGGCATTCCCGGACACTTTTTGGGCACAGCAATTCAAAACCAGCTAGGAAGTTTCTGTCTTAAAGTGTGGGCACAAGAATGAGGTAAGTGTCATGCTCCAATGGCAAATATTTAGCTAAACATACATCAGCGCCATGAATAGTCAGGTACCCCTGACTATAGTGGAAAATATTGTTATTATTTCATCTTGGATTTATGGTGCCATTTTTTGGTACACTCATCATACATAATTTCCAAATTATTGGTAAATAATATTTTGGTTGGAACTGTGAATGTAAATATTCACTGTGAATGTAAATATTCTCTGCATAACAATGGAAAAATTTATCATATATGTAAAAACCTAGTAGGTTGAGTTCTAGCAGCCTGCCTATTTAGATGACTTCTATACCATTTTAGTATTAAAAAAATTTGGGGACACTAGTTGTCAAGTAGCACGCTGTAAGAGAACCCCTCTTTTCTGATTCCACCAGAACGAAATATCTGCAAGTGTTAAGGTCACTGATAATGTCAGCATGAATTCATTCTGAAAGAATGAAGAACTGTAAGTGTGTCACTTCCTTTCTGTTTGTTCACAAGAGATCCAGTTTGTTGGAATGGCTATCCAGTTCCTTGCTCTACAACAATGCCTGCTTAATTGTAGGAGTCCATGAGAACTGAGACACAGCCTTGTTTCTGACCACTCTGTAACTGCAGGAACTTCTAAGGTAATGTTTGCTAGCCACAAACATGACCAAAGGTATCTGTAATTATTTAACCCAGTAGAATACCAGGATGGAGCAGATTTTGGGGGATTCTCTATAATACAGGTTAGACATGTATTTTCTCGGACAAATAGAAAAGCCATTTGTTTCTGGTTTTGCCATTCACAGATATAGTTCATGTTTTACAGTCACTTTTTATTAAATTTTTTGAGTAGTTGCAAGGGGGCAGAAATTAAGCCAAAATGTAATTGTTTAAGCAGCTACTTTGCTTTGTGGCAAGCTGAATTAGTCAGGATGGAGAAATCTCTCACTGAAGAAGATTTGTTACTTGTGATGTCTGCTATGATTTCACTGTTATAGAATGGGCAGTAAATAAGGAAGACAAGTCTTACCAAGGCAGAGAAGTCTTATCATTTTCTGCCACATACCAAAGAATCCACTACTTCAGTAGCGTCTTGCCTGTGACCAAAAAACATCACTTACAGACTACTGAGTTTACTTGATACAAGGACCACCTGCAGAATCATGAGTGACAAGTACTGTTAATGCCATAAAGCTCTAGAAACAGAGTATGTGCCTGGTTCCTTCCTTTGCTATTCAGGGAGAAAATTCCACTGAGTCATGTTAAACATCCTTTTATAGGCATGAAAAATTCTGCCTTGGTTTCCATAATCTTTCCGCTTTAATTTAAATTAATACTGTTGACTGATTCTCTTTAAGAATCCTATGCAAAATTATGCTTTTAAGTCGGCTCTAAAGATCTAAAAATTGCTTAATGTAGCATTTAGGCACAACTGTCTTTGGAATAGTCCTGTAATTTCAGGGGAGGATAGAGTCCATCAGTTCCCTGTACTAGAAGGAATGCTCTTTTTTTTCTCCTTCCCTTCCCTTCCCTTCCCGTCCCTTCCCTTCCCTTCCCGTCCCTTCCCTTCCCTTCCCGTCCCTTCCCTTCCCTTCCCGTCCCTTCCCTTCCCTTCCCGTCCCTTCCCTTCCCTTCCCGTCCCTTCCCTTCCCTTCCCGTCCCTTCCCTTCCCTTCCCGTCCCTTCCCTTCCCTTCCCGTCCCTTCCCTTCCCTTCCCGTCCCTTCCCTTCCCTTCCCGTCCCTTCCCTTCCCTTCCCGTCCCTTCCCTTCCCTTCCCGTCCCTTCCCTTCCCTTCCCGTCCCTTCCCTTCCCTTCCCGTCCCTTCCCTTCCCTTCCCGTCCCTTCCCTTCCCTTCCCGTCCCTTCCCTTCCCTTCCCGTCCCTTCCCTTCCCTTCCCGTCCCTTCCCTTCCCTTCCCGTCCCTTCCCTTCCCTTCCCGTCCCTTCCCTTCCCTTCCCGTCCCTTCCCTTCCCTTCCCGTCCCTTCCCTTCCCTTCCCGTCCCTTCCCTTCCCTTCCCGTCCCTTCCCTTCCCTTCCCGTCCCTTCCCTTCCCTTCCCGTCCCTTCCCTTCCCTTCCCGTCCCTTCCCTTCCCTTCCCGTCCCTTCCCTTCCCTTCCCGTCCCTTCCCTTCCCTTCCCGTCCCTTCCCTTCCCTTCCCGTCCCTTCCCTTCCCTTCCCGTCCCTTCCCTTCCCTTCCCGTCCCTTCCCTTCCCTTCCCGTCCCTTCCCTTCCCTTCCCGTCCCTTCCCTTCCCTTCCCGTCCCTTCCCTTCCCTTCCCGTCCCTTCCCTTCCCTTCCCGTCCCTTCCCTTCCCTTCCCGTCCCTTCCCTTCCCTTCCCGTCCCTTCCCTTCCCTTCCCGTCCCTTCCCTTCCCTTCCCGTCCCTTCCCTTCCCTTCCCGTCCCTTCCCTTCCCTTCCCGTCCCTTCCCTTCCCTTCCCGTCCCTTCCCTTCCCTTCCCGTCCCTTCCCTTCCCTTCCCGTCCCTTCCCTTCCCTTCCCGTCCCTTCCCTTCCCTTCCCGTCCCTTCCCTTCCCTTCCCGTCCCTTCCCTTCCCTTCCCGTCCCTTCCCTTCCCTTCCCGTCCCTTCCCTTCCCTTCCCGTCCCTTCCCTTCCCTTCCCGTCCCTTCCCTTCCCTTCCCGTCCCTTCCCTTCCCTTCCCGTCCCTTCCCTTCCCTTCCCGTCCCTTCCCTTCCCTTCCCGTCCCTTCCCTTCCCTTCCCGTCCCTTCCCTTCCCTTCCCGTCCCTTCCCTTCCCTTCCCGTCCCTTCCCTTCCCTTCCCGTCCCTTCCCTTCCCTTCCCGTCCCTTCCCTTCCCTTCCCGTCCCTTCCCTTCCCTTCCCGTCCCTTCCCTTCCCTTCCCGTCCCTTCCCTTCCCTTCCCGTCCCTTCCCTTCCCTTCCCGTCCCTTCCCTTCCCTTCCCGTCCCTTCCCTTCCCTTCCCGTCCCTTCCCTTCCCTTCCCGTCCCTTCCCTTCCCTTCCCGTCCCTTCCCTTCCCTTCCCGTCCCTTCCCTTCCCTTCCCGTCCCTTCCCTTCCCTTCCCGTCCCTTCCCTTCCCTTCCCGTCCCTTCCCTTCCCTTCCCGTCCCTTCCCTTCCCTTCCCGTCCCTTCCCTTCCCTTCCCGTCCCTTCCCTTCCCTTCCCGTCCCTTCCCTTCCCTTCCCGTCCCTTCCCTTCCCTTCCCGTCCCTTCCCTTCCCTTCCCTTTCCTTTCCTTTCCTTCTGATGTATTAAACTCAGAAAAGGAGCTAACCTAACTGGTAGTGCTTCAGCAGTCCTGGAGGTGTCTCCACACCAGTGCTTTAGCTGAGATCAGTAATGCAGTTATGAAACAACTGTCCCCACCACCCCACTTACTGTACTTGGTCTCACATTATCTTGCAGATGCAGAGCACAGGCACAGATCCTTCTGGGAAGAAACTAAACTGGAATACATGTTCCAGGAACACGCCTAATGCTTTTGAAAGGCAGTCTGTACAGAGGACCAGGCTGGCATTAGTCTGAAGTGATTGATTTGATTCCGTTTTCATTATAATGGCTTTATTGACTTAAATTTCTCCTCTCTGCTATCATAGTCACATGGTAAATTCTGTTGCTTTAGTAACTTTTTGGCATACCTTTATGAAATTCCGATGTGTGAAAGCATTGTGCTTTCCCTATTGCCTTTTTTCAAATGGTATGCCATGATGGCAACGCTTAAATCCCTTGCCCAATTGGACAAGTCAAATCTCAGAGCCACCATCAAATGTCACAATTTTCACATAATCTTTCACTTTGTGTGAACAATATCCTCAGCTCCCTAAATTGCAGGCTTTTTTGCCTGCTCTTTAGAGTGACTGAACACATCAAATTCTACGGAATTTGGCATATAAAAAAGGTACCATCTCCTCTATATTCTTTTCTATTGCCACCCTGGATTGCTTTTATTAACTACTTTTTCTTTCATTTGGGGATTTTTAAAACCTGCCATTTTTATCTAGTACCAAAAATGTTCTCTGATCATGTAGGCACCAGAGGACCTAAAATAAGATTATTGCAAAGGCAGGGTGACAACAGCTTAACAGAGAGATTCTTGAATGGGATGTCAGATATCAGGAGTCCTGCTTCCAGTTCTGCTTCCTGTGTAGGGAAGAGTCCAGCTTCTGTGGGGAGGAAGACAAGAACAACTGGGAGGAAGACAAGAACAAGAAATTGGATTCTGCATCCAAGAAATCAAAATATTTTATTAGATATTGGACTTTGGCTGCATGATACAAGTCATCTGTATGATACAGATCACTTAAATGCTTAGGTTTAATTTCTTCAAAACCAGATTAAATGATATTTCAAATGCTTCATATGGAGAAGAAATTCACCCACTTGCTGGGTACATGTCTCTATTATCAGTGTAAAAAAGGTTGCCAGTAGGAAAAACTTTTAGATCACTCTGACAGAAATAGAATAGGCAGGGAATAAGCTTTAACCAACAAGGAAGAAATGCTCTTGTGTGGTTATTTCATGAAAACTAACAGTGCTATCAAACATTTTTCAGTAAGGCAAAACTGGAGGTGAGTCAAGATATTCACAGTATGCTGGCTCCTGCCTTTATAGCAATTAAATGCATCATTGAATTCTGTTACAGAGAATTTACAGGAGATATGCCTTGTGCTGTGTCTCCTAATGATTATTTGGGCTTATCAAAGAGATAAATAAAAGATCTTCACAATATCCCTACCACAGTGGGCCTGATAGTCTCTAATAGCACAACAATCAGGTGGCTAAAAGAAGCTTCTTATAGCCAGGTTCATTTTTCCTAACACGAAACAGGGCATAGGTAAAAGGTTTAAACCAGTAATGACTTATATCTGTTCCCCCTTACCTCCAATTTACTCTTCCATTTTAAAGCTCCCAATTACCTCAATTTCTGATTGACAGAGCTGAATGCAACCTCTCATTGCAATGTCTTTTTTTAAAAATTTCTCTTCTCCTTATGTGTCTTACTTTCAGGGTGAGAAATCATTTTCGCTTGCCCGTCCTCTCCAGCTCAGCAGATCCAATACTGAATTTAAGTATTCTCTTTGATTCGTGTACCTATAGTATTTGATACTGGGCTCCAGCAAGAAGCTGTTTTCTCCTTAATTATTTGATTATTATTTTCAAAAGACATGTGATACCAAGATAATACACCATACTTAGCAATATTTTATTTCCTGTGTGTCTCCTTGTTCTTTGCCTCCTCTGATTTAACGCAATACTTTATTATATCCACAATTACTTGGTCCTAAGAGGGATAGAGAAATGCTTTGATATTAACCTTAAAATACCTTAAAAACACTTCAGTTCTGTATTCTTGCCTTGTGAATGTATATAATTCATTAATTTAATTTGTAAAGGGATTACTTCAGAATAATCTCATTAGAGATGATTGTATTACCAGATAGATTTACATAAGACAATCTCATTAACTGTGCCTCAGGATGTCACTTCAGATATCTCTTTTGCACCCCGACATAAATTCATTACATGCTTCAAATTGGCTTCAAACCTTAAACTGACTGGTGTTCTGTATGATGTGTGTTAACCAGGTGTAGTATATTTGGGTTTATAATTTGTGAATATGGATGTTTCCAGTAAAAATTTAAAGAATTTAAATGCAAGTAGAGATTTAAAATACTGCAGAACCATACACTGGTATTATTTTCTATCTTTCATAACATATGCAGTTCATATCTTTGAATATTTTAGATGTTGTTGCTCAGACTTAGTTTTTCATCCACTCTTTATACTGTTGCAGGTATCTAATGTAGACTAGCTAAAACTAGTAATATTCAATGCCTCTTGATTTTGGATGGATTTAAAATTGGTTCTTCTTGTTCCTGATTTTACAAAGAAAATTATAAACAAAATCAGACCAAAAAAAACCCCAACAACAAATCATCCTCTGCTTATTGTAGGAGGAACAGATTTCTATTCCAAAATATATGGTGAGGAAAGAACTGTATTATGTATAACTATGAGCAGTTTCAGAAATGTGACCCTGCAAATTAAAAAAATTATTTTTATGTAATTATCGATCCTTTTTATGTACATTGGGTTTTAAATGCAAGAACCCAGCTGTCTGTGCCTTCTAGAACAAAGAAGAGTAATATTTGGATTTGAGCTGATAGAAAAAGAAGGTTGATGCAGAACCAAGGAAACACGAAGAATTTATCCACATAGTCCTTACATCCATAGTCCTTGGCTATGACTTTTTTTAAGGCCTTAAAAATATTTCCCTGAGCATTCTGTAAACAGGCAAGTGAACTATAACGTTAAACTCTTCTGTCAGTTTTTGGTGGCAACTGAATCTTTGGTGCCAATCTTTCTACTTCACTGAACAATCTGGAAAGGTTTGTCGAATGGTTATTTCAGTTCCCTAAACTAGCAATCAAATAGATTGGCTTGATTCCCCCATCAAACAGTTGTTCTTTTAGTCCAAAAGGCTAGTGTTTTTCATTTATCTTTTTTCAGCACAAACTAATATACACATTGATGCTATTTACTTTTGGTTAATTAATTGGCCACAAGATATCAATTCAAAAACTTTTGTAAGAGTAAACTTTTGTAAGAGCATACAATATGGTATAATATCACAATTTTAGGTTATCACAGATGATTTACACTTCAAAATTTTGTTCTAATTGTACTTCTGACATGTCTGAAAGGAAAATATTATAGAGCAGTGTGAGCCTTGCTTCCCTAGAGGAGGACAGTGCAAGTATGAGAAATTGCATATCTACCACTAGACTCTTCTGTAGAATTCTGAAGTGAGATCCATGATTTTAGGCTGCCGTATTGAAAGTCTGCATGCAGGCAGTATTAGAGCTGTTGCAGTGACTTAGAGGCAAGTGCCCACATTATAATGGTAACATATAGCTCTGCTTCCTCTTTATCTCACATAAGACTGCCACTACCACAAGAATGGTTAAAAGTGCTTGAGAAGCTGTTCTTGATGAAGAATGGCAGACTGAAGCACTACCACAGCAAGACAGCGATTATAGTGGAAAACAAAGGAAAGAAAAATTGCAGAAATGTTCTAATACCCTGTTTGGAAAGCACAAAGAACAGATCATTAATTTTGTTTAAGGTTTACATAAGGGAAAGCAGAATTCCAAAGCATTACATTCTATCAGTCCTGGTTGGCTGGGAGACACTGCTACACTCTGGAAACTGGGCTTGTTTTGTGGTATTTATGTTTGTTATTTTGCCAATTCTTGGCAGGGCCAAGGTAATGCAACATGATGAAATTTGAAGCTAGCATGCTGGAGTTTATCCAGCCAACCCAGAAGTGTGAGAACAGGGCTGCAGAAACTATCATTGTAAAATATTCTATCCAGTGAGGCTGGTACTTGAAATTTGTAACATGTAGCCACCAAAACTGACTTTCTTAATTTATCTAGTGGTATGACCTGGACAATAATTTTACTAAAGAATGACTCAAGTCTTTATTTTCTTATGACAGTATTTCAGACAGCTCCGCTTATGTTAGCTCCAGCAGCATTGTGCTGGGAAAGATGCAAGTCAGACAAACAGCTCTTAAGCCATATACATTTGTGTAGCTTCAAACAGCATCCTAAATCTACACTGAACACACAATAGACAAAAAACTCAGTGGTAATGTCAGAAATGAGTTGTAGTACAAAGCTGTTTAACATGCTAGTTCTATTTACCTCTAATTTTAGACTCTGTGTGGATATGAGGTGCAGTCGTATAACCTTGATGCAAGAATGGCAACAGAAAGATCAATACGGGAAGAAAAGACTGTAATATATTACTGAGCTATAGAGAACTGAGTGAAAGACAATGACCTAAAAGCAGGAATAATTAAACACTGGTGACTGATAGCAGATGAATTCCACAAAAGCAGTGTAGCTGAAACTGTCACCTGTGTTCGTGGGAGAAGAGTTTCCCTATTTTCTTTGAATTAACTGATTTCAAATTGTAAGATTATCTGTACAATGCTAAAAATGTGTGAGATGTATTATTTTAGGCAAATCTCTACATCTGGCTGAATACCAAGGTGGAGACAAAGCAACACTGTGTATGTGGCAGTCCCCTCACTGACATAGAAATGCTTTTTTCCCTCCCTCACAGTTATGGGGGAAATGTATGCCAACATTTGAGAGCATATTAGGAACATCTGTCTCTTTATAAGTGGGAAGGCATCTTAGCTTGCTCTGTAATTTTATTTTCTAATATACACTAATAATTTGTGTTATGAGGGAATAAGATGTTTGATTTTGTTTGAAATACAGCTCACTAAATGCAGCTCAGAATTACATACTCTGTTCTACCATATGATGCTGGAACTTTATCTGAAATATCTAAGAAAGTTTGAGTATCAAGTTTTATGGTACAGGAAATGACAATTACATTACTTTAGAGAAATAATTATGGCAAATTGACGTTTCTATAAAATTCTTGAAATAAGGTTTATAAGAGAAATTCAGCTAGGCTTTAATTATGATACTGTTAATGATGAGTGTTAAATCGAAAAGAATTGGGGTCAGGAAACTAGACTTCTTAGTAAGCTATGTTGGGGGAAGTGGCTTTTAGCCCTTTTGAGATGATGATTATTAACTCTTGAAGAAAAAAATGTCTCTTAGGCTGATAAAACAGGAAACCCCCTTAGTACTTACCCCAGGTGCTGTGCAGACACGTGAAGTGTAAGCTGCTCCCTGGAATGTAGCACGTGTGTTGAGGGGAAATACCATCAGCACAGGCTATTCAACAAACAAATGGCACGTTTTTGTTGCTCTGGTTTTGGTCAACTCATTAGAGATATTCTTCCTAGTACAGGACTGGCCAATGTGTTGAGTCACTTGTATTAACACTGGCCTTTTATGTTGTGATAGAAAATGGAATTTTCTAGTTCAGTAAACTAAAAACATGTCTAAATGAATACCTAAATTTATTCAGTAATTTTCTGGGACTGTGTTGTATTATTGTAAAAGCTTGGTGAAACTGTTTGCTTAAGGGTTCTGATGAGATAGTCTTTTGCTACATTTCCTATTTTTTAGCTTAGAGTTGTGCAGTAATTACAGTATATCAACATCTGAAGAATGGTCTGGGAGCAATTGCAGTTTTCCCTGTGGACTTGATAAAAAATTGAGAATCACTACGTAAAAAACTATATTACCTTTCTTTACATCTGCAGAACTTTTCTATCTATCCAAAATGTCAAAAAGAAGTATCTTTGAATTTGTTTCTATTGCTTTTAATAATTTAAATCTCAGAAATATTTTTTATAAATAAAACAAAAACTGTAGCAGAATACTGAAACTTTAATGTCATTGTACAGTGAGCTCAGTCTAACATACTCTGTTTACATTGTTCTGCAGAAATTTTTATCTTACTGTGTTACTTCTTGGGCAGTAGGGCAAACAAGACAAAGAGAGAGTTTCTTCAGAAGCTAGTCTCCTGCCCAGTCTTAAACTTCTTCCCAGGTTTTCTCCAGTTCACTTCTACCTTTATGTTTATTGTCAGGAGACTTTATGGCTTTATTTTCCTCCCTGGCTTTCAGTGTGCTACATGAACTGGAATCCTACTTACTTCTGTCTTTGCTACATCTTCAGACTTACAGGCTATCATCTGTCCTCTTGTGTCCAGAAGTATAACTTTGATCATTCACTTAGGACTTAATTTAATTTAATTGTAGTAAAAGGAGGGTCTACAAATCAAGAGCCATATTTCTGCTTTGTATCAGCAGTGCCATCTTTTTTCCTCATGGATGTTTGTAGCTGTCTGGATTGGCAAATTTTGGTTGCTGGAAATAGCATGGTCTGCTTTATTTACTTACTCATTCTCCCCACTTCCAGTTCTGCATTCTTATTTTCTATCACTAGACTTCAAAATTATTACACACTTTTTGCATGTTACTGATCAATTGCAATTTTCATTCTTTACCTTCATAATTCAATTCTGTTCCAATCAGCTGAATTAGAGAAGAAGGAATAGTCAAGTCTTGAACTCTCATCAACAAATGCATATCACGACCTTAGATTTGACATTTTGGGAGATGTAAAAATCGGCATTTTCCCCCGAAATCAGAGTTTGATCTTGGGTCCATAGATTAAAAATAAAAATAAAAAAAGAATATAATATGAAAATACATCAAAGCAGAGGATATTTTCAGTCTTCTGTATTTTAGTATACTCCAAAACAGTTTAATGGTTCTAAGAATAATGAATTATTGTGTCTAATAATTATTTTTTGCCAGCTTGTTCGTGTTTATGGAACGCTTCATGCAGTTGCACCTCTGAAACCTGATATGTGAAAGGACATTGAAGCTTCTAAGCTGAATGTTCTTTCTGTATTAATCCTCAAATTTCTAATTTTTATTTGATAATTTTGGTATAAAATACATGAAGTAATATGGACATTTGGGTTGACTACATATAGAAAGAAAAAGGCAAAAACCCACCCAAAAAATACACCTAATTACTTGAAAACCCACAGCATTACTGTCTTTGTTAAATCTTTGCCCTTGAATAAGGAATGATTACATGTTTTACTTGAAGATTTTTCTGTTTTAGAGCTTTCTAATAATTTATCAAACATATAATCCACTTGCAAGAAAAAATACTTCTGCCACTGGTAATGCATTCCAAGAGAAGCAAAATTTCAGATCCAGCTGCTGTAGTCAGAGATCTAATGTTTTCATCTTTTTTGTCTTGTTACTGAGCCTTTCAGGCAAAAATTCTCATCTGCACAGCACTGTCCTAAAGCAAGGAAGAGAAAGCTGTGTTGCAGGTGGAATTCTTGCAAGGGAATCTAAAATGATGGAAAAATTCTGCAGATTGTCATCAGCTTATCTGTCCTATAACACAGGACTGCAGCTTCAGCTGAGATACACATCTGATAAAGCCATGGGTTTTGGCAATACATTTCTTCCTTTTATATGCCACATAGTCTTTCTATGATCTTGGCCATTTGTAGGGTGTTATCAGATCTCAAGCACTAAATAGATATACAGGTGTATGCATTTTTTGCCCATGCCATAAATTTCTGAATTATGCAAACTTCCACATATGCAGACACATTGGCAGTTAGGAAAGTGAAATGAATATTAGCAACACATTCTCAATTCCACTTTCTCCTGAAGAGGTTGAGTTTTTTCATTTCTGTACTCACAAAGGTTATATGTGGAAACAAATAAAATTATTTTAAAGTAGTAATTTGAACTATGCTAAAGTATAAGAAGTAGGAATATCACTGGTGCTTAGTGCAAAATTTATATATTTTTTTCGTTTTCCTTATTGTAGATTTTCGTATCTAGAAATTGATTTTTTAGACTGTTTAGGCTTCTATTTGCACTTGCAGTTGAAAATGTGTTATTTTAGTATCTATTACTTGGCAGCATATTAGGCACAGCTATTTTATTGATTTAATCACTTATTTCTTTAAGTCCGTGAGCTTTGTTTACATGTAAGTGTTCCAAAATCCAAAGTTCACTTAGGAGAGAAGTAGAAAAGGAGGAAGATGTTTGTAAAAAAGTAGGAGTTCCCAATAAAAAAAGATTCAATATTTTCTTCTGTATTGTTTTTATAATGCTGCTTTAATAATTCCCCAAAGTGTTTGGATTTTTTTTTTTTATAGAAGTGTAATAAAACCCACACCTTTTAGCAGGGGATTAATCTTAAAAAATCCATAAATAGAACTTTCCTAGATAAATTTACACAGTATATTATTATCATGGTTCTTTTCTCTGTAAATTTTGAAGGAAGCGAGAAAGAACTTAATTATAACATGCCTTACGAATACTCCATTTGAGTTATGCTTTAACATAGTTATGTGGGAACTACATAATAGAGAATGAATTGTTCTTGTGGAGTATATCTGTCTCTAAAAATCACTGTAATACCTTCTGTTTCTGTATTCTATTATAATTACTATTGCTTAGGTGAAAATGTATTTTTCACTCGCATTCCTATTATTATGATTTTAAATGTTTTACTATTGCTTCATTTCAAAAAATATGAAGGCTAGCTTATTACACTATTGTTATGATTTCTGTTAACAGCCTATCAATTTCCATCTCCCATTGAAACTGGGAAATTTGTTTAAAGCACTCTCAATCATTCACAAAATAAACTTTTTTCCCCTCCCTTGGGATACCTGGTACACATAATCTGCAGATATTTCCACAAATGACTGCTTCAGAAGAATTATTGTTCAAGTGTGATTACTGAACTGTTTGATTGCCAGGAATCAAAGATTAATTCTTTTAGTGGCAACAATATTGTAGATATAAGCTACTGAGAGCACTTGCACGTAAATATGATTTTCTTATAGTTCTAGGCAGTAGTTAGGACTGAGTGTAGTCTTTTATGTACATTATAATTATGAATACACAAATACTTGAGTGCTCCAAATTTTCCTAAATGATGCAAACATGAATAAAAGCAGCACCCTGAAACCCATTCGCAGTCACAGGAGACTTTTTAATTAGCAGTCACATCTGTGTAAGAATACTATATTTTGCAAAGATAGCAGCAACTTAAACCATATTATTAAATTTTGCAAAAGATTACAAATCTCAGTAGACCTGTTTAACGATTCAAGAAGTAGTGTGGAATGATACCTCTGGCCTCCTGAGTCTAGTTTGAAAATAGCTAAATCTTCCATAATGATGTCATTAAATATTTAATAGTATAATATTTTGAACACCTTTCCAACATAAATGACATTAAAATTTAACGTGTTTAAACTGTTAAAGGTTATCTGAGAAAATTCCATTAGAATACACCTTCAAGGCCAATTAAAGATACCTTGATATTAAAAGATGGCTTTTGTGAAGAAATTGAATTAATGTAAACAATAAAAAAAAAAAAGACAAAAGTGAACAGGTAGATTTTTTATGAAGTATTTCATGAGGTTATTAAGTAAAACATTTTTTTATTTTTCAACATGTTACCATTGATCTTACGTAATCCTGATCAGAATGTAGTTGATATGCATCCAAATTCTCTATTAAATCAGAGCAAAAGCTGTAAAAAGATATCAAGGTGTGAAGAAATATTGCCATTTTAGATAAAGCAGAATTTCATTTTATGGAAAAAGCATCTGAAGTTTTTTAAAAAAATAAACTTTTAAATATAAAGGAATTTTTTTGTGTGTGTGTTCTGGTCACAGATTATCCTCTGGATTTCGCTTGCTACTAACAGATACTCTAATGGGACTCAGTGACTGCAGCTTTTATTTTGTATTCATTTTTTAAATATCAAATATCTTCGCTGCTCCGTCGAAGTCCTGATGGCAAAAGGCTGTGAGAATGCACACGAGATTTTATTGGGGCAGTACTGCCTTCACCATTGGCAGAGTGGGCAAAAAGCAGCTCGTTAACCAAGTATCTGCCTTCAGGGTGTTGACACCTGATTATGATCACCAGCCTCTGCGTGTAATGGTTTGGTATTTCACAGGATGGACAGAAACAATTCAAAGTCACACATCAGCAGTGCAGAAGGAAAAAACATTCAATCACAAGAAGTGGAAGGCAGCATTTCAGCTTGGCATACTGTTCAGACTTTAAAGATCTGCATGAGTTTTCAAAAGTGACCTTCATAGTGAGCTTAAACATTTTATGTTTCATTTTAAGTAAAAAGTGGAAATCTTGTGGTAGAACCTCATGTCTTTTTAGAGCTTTGTTCTTGGAGGAGAAATAAAAATGCTGGAGTCTTAATATGAAATTATTTTGTCTATGATTTGAAATATAGTAGTATGTGTTACCAACTTGACTTTTAAGCTGCTATTGGTCAATTAAGACAGCACAAAAGCAAACCATTGTGAGATTTCCGTTCAATAGGACTTGTAGTCATTATTCAAATATTTATGTATAATTCAATCTAAGTAATTACATTGACTTTAGTAGGGTTGTTCATGCGTACAATTGCCAGAACTGACTTTTATTATTAAATCTATAATGGAGCCAAGGATTCATGATATTAGGTGTTATATAATGTGCAGAAGGCTATAGTCATACCTCAGATAGCAAAACTCTGTATGCTGCATTCACTTTTGTTTGAAATATAAAAAGGAGAAAAAAAAGTTTGAAAAGAATCATGGACCATGTATCACACCGACTGCGGTACCAAATGACATCCTTCTTAAAGCTCATATAAAATAATTCCATTTAATTGGAAAATCAGTCACAACTTTGAATACTGTTGTCTTTAAGCTAACAGGAGAGGAGCATGGAAGCAAAGAGCTTGTGAGACATATTTCTTCTAAAAATCATACAGTGCAGTTTAAATCCACTCTCTATGGCTCCTCGTATGAGAACGCGTTATCACTGATTTCGAATGGATGTCAAAGACTGTGAAGGGCAAAGCTGTTGAGCCAGTTCTAGCACAGGGTTTACAGTTGATTAGTAGGTGGCAACATACGAAAAAGCACTGAAATAATCAGTGTTCATATATGTGGTTATTAATGGCCATTTTCTCTGAGAGTAACCAGCCTCTTAAGAGCTTTGGTTTTAACTAACACAACGTTTTGTTTTCCTTTCATATCTTTTAATTTGATGAAATAACAGGTATTCCTCAAGTTCCTTGGGCATTTTGAACACAGAATTTTGTTTGACTAAAACACAGTTAAGAATTGAGCACTGGCAGAAAATCTTTTTTGGAAGATGCATGAGAAATTTGAGTGATTTTAAATGGTAAAATATGACATTGTCTCCTATTGATAGAACCTCTCCCTATGCCTCATTCCTTTCATCCTGATATGTGTTTCTGCTGAGAATGTGTATCCTTTCCTGTGGGAAGCAATAATTCCTTATAGATAATATTCTCTGTTCAGCAATTTACTTAAATAGATCACAATAAAAAAAAAGGAGAAAAGAAATAACAGATTTTGATTATGACCAGTGTCTAGGTTTATTGAAGAGGACCATTTCCACACCAAATCAGCTTTTATGTATGTCTCCACATAAATGAAAAATCTTTACTTTTTGGTATTTTTTTTTCTGATTGACAGTGACCTTTCTGCAGCACTTCTCTCAAACCATTTTCCTATTTCTTCATGGGTAGTTTTTCTGCTGTACGCACTTCTCTTCATCATACTTTATCTTATTAACTCCAGACTTTCCAAAAATAAATGTATTTAAGACAAAATTTGAGGGGTAATAGTGCACTTTTATTAGAGTTCAGAGGAAACAGTACTGTTGAAATTTGGGCTTTCATTTACTCTGTTAAGGTCTGCTTCTTCAGAATTTGTTTGCAGTAAGCCCTTCTTTATGACAGTCTCTGCCAGATTTTGTGTTTAGCACGAGAGCTTGCCTCTAGCTATATAATTCCTTCCATTTCTCTCTCTTCCCCTTCCTGCCTTTGTTACAGAAATATTTTAATCTGCATGTGCAACTATCTTGACATCTAACTTTTTACATATAAATATATTTGGGAGTAGTTTTCTATAATCCAAGCCCATCTTTCTAAATTTATTTTTATTTTATTTTTAATAGAAATTGCTTATATTGTCCCAAATTAGTATTTACCCTAAACTGGATTCTAAGACAGTGAAAAATCAAACTCTTCCTTCATTAAGTAAACTTCTTTGTATTTATAACATGTGGTATTAATTATTTATTAGGTAACATGTCATATTTTAGTCCACAAGAAACTTAATTAGTTTCCCACTAGGGTGTCAGCATGGGGTTTGCCTAAGGGAGACTTGGTTATTTGAACAAGACAGAAGACCTATTGATTTAATGCTCAGGACTCCAACAATTTATCTACAGCATGATACTAAAACATTGTGTGAAGCTCAACATTAAACTGAGCACTAATCTTAGAATTAACCAGCAGGCATAGGAAAAAAAAAAAAAGCAGGATCTTAATTACCTCATCAGTTATGTAATACAGTGTTTATTCATTTCACCAGAAGTCATATATGTAGAAATAGATGACATGGGGTCTTAATTTTAATTTTTCGTTGTACGACTATCTTAAGTGTTGAGCAAAGCTTTTGTGAAAAAAGTAGCTTTGACTCAACACTGATGTGTAGGAGAAAATATTTGGGATGTTTTTGCAATGACATGCCAACTTTGAAAGAAGTAAAATATTTTAAAATGCAGTTTAAATTTGGTTCTATTTCATTATTTGTAATATTTAAGGCAGGACAGATGCCTCGTTTTTCAGAGAGTAGCACAAGGTATATGTTCATATGTGTAAGTCTCGTGGTCTCAGAATTACTCAAAAGAATAATCCATTATTACCCTTACCCTCCAGATATTCTTCTAGCTACTATTGTACAGCTATAGAACAGACATGGCACCAACCAAATCCCAAGTGACAATGGTCAGGAGCTTTTGCAAATGGGGATGGAACTTGTCTATACCATCTCTCTCTTCTGTTTCTGTTTAGCCCTGAGGTTAGAATGGTGAAAGTAAGGAGAATGGGGGTTGTAGCTTTAATAACTGTAATATATAAGTAGCTTTATCATGTCATATTGTGAGGTTACTAGGACAAGACTGTACTTAATTTGACATTTCAATATAATTTGATTGGCAGACTGTACCTATATTCATTTTACTTCTTGTTCTTGGATCTTGGAGAAAAAGAACACGCAGTTCTAAATACAGATACTGGTTTCTTTCAAAAAACTCAGCCTCGATTATTTGCTCTTTATGAATGGAACTCTACACATGCATAAATGTTTTCTTAAATCATTGAATAACACATGCTGTTTTTAGCAACTGCTACTTCACACTGCCACTTGTTAATTCATAAATTGGTTCATTGAGTCTAGTACAGTGGAACCACAGTGGTCATATATTTTTTGAAAGAACAGAATGATACACACCATCAATCTCAAAACTTCGTCTCCTCTTTCTGTTGTAATTCAGTGCCCACCAAGCTTCTGTAAAAAAATGATTCAGACCTTTTTCATAGATCTAGGCTCTATCATTAGCATCACAGGCAGTAAATTACACAGTCTTCTATCAGGTTGACAAATGGAGGTTCTGCTAAAGCATCTGGCATGCTTCTATTAAAAAGGAACTGCTTTTTTTTCAGATGGAAAAGCCTTTCAAAAAAGTCTATCCATCATAGCTGAGCTCATTGCATCTTGAGTTCCTAGGTATTATATACTTACTCTTTTCACTTTTTTTTATATCTATTACTGTTCCTAGACCCAGTAATTTTGATTTTTATATCTTTTGAACACATGTCTTTGTATATGCTCCTATAGAGTGAAATTTCTGATTAAAGGACAGGGCATTAGAGAATAAAATATATTTATTCTCCTTTAAAGAATTTTTGATGTAGATATAAAATTTCATGTGGACAGCTACCCCAGAACATGACTTAGTGTAGTTGTTTTCCTCTATCAGTGATCAATGAGTTCAGTCAGCGCGGCCTTAAAATCCAGCACTGTGATGCATGAAGAGGAGATTACAACCATGAGGACACTATTTTGTGCAAACTTATACTTGTTTTTTAAATATTTCAGCACTACCTAACTTTATCAGCATATCCCTTTATGTGTTTTGTTTCTTTTGTTCTTCTTGAAATGTAATAAGACCTCATTTTTCTAATTATCTAACAATACACAACCTCTGATATTGAAAACTTCTATGGCATAACTACAAAATTTACCTACCTTCATGCATTTCACAAAAACCTAATCTGATAATTCTGTAGCTGTTTGAAAAGAAAAATTATTTCACATCAGAAGATCATCCAAGACTAAGTAAGAAGAAGACAAGGAAAATTTGACTCCAAGCATGGACTTTAGGTACAAGCTTCTAAACCTGAGACACACTCAGGTATTGGTGCTTTGGTTGCTTTGAAGATCCAGAGAGATATAAATCTAAAAGAGGAAACAACCTAACTAAAATATTAAAAGTCACGAGGAGGCAGGACACATTGGAACTAACATGACAGAACTGGCTAAAGCTTGGATTTTCATTTATTATGCATTAATATGCATTAATGAATTAGTATGCATTAATGAATACAACACCTTGGCTATACCATACACTTTAAATGTGCTATTTGTGAGATATTACAAAATAGCTTCTTTCTTGGCTTACATGACGTCTCTCAGAGCAGCAGAAGACAGTCTGTTGATGTATTTCAGAATTCGTCCATACGAGTGCACATCCTTGTGCTTCCTGACTTCCCAAATGCAATTATAACTAAAAGTGCTATGAAATTATGTTGAGGTAATCATTAAAATAGTTATCTCAGCTGGATGTTCCTACATTATCTTTACATTTGAATAGTAGCACCATTCGGGATATCCTGTTAAAGATTACTCAGGAATGCATGTTACTGGAAGAGGTTAGGAATGACATTTCATCTCTGTATACGAGCTGAGCGAGACCTGCCATGACAGTGAAGCTATGTATGCACAAGGTATTTTCAAAATGTAGTTTTATATTGCCTAGAACTACCAAATTCCTCTCAAAAAAGTCTGTCAGGAGTTTGACAAGAACTAGTAGCTTTCCTCAGTGGCAAGTTCACAGGAGAAGTAACTAAAAATGAGTATTAGGGCATTAGGAATCTGTAGAGTCCAAAGTATGGAGTTCTAAACACACAGATGAGTTCTTCACAGTAAGTTTTGTATTTTTTGCTAAGTATGTTTCACTGGCTGAAAAACTTTGGGTAGTTTTCTGCTACCACACTGTTACAAATAATAACAACACATGAAATTGCCAGTGATTGTACACAGTAGGTGACAGTACAGATTGAATATGTACCACAGAATAGAAAAATACTTTTTTTGTTTCCATTTTGAGTATAGAAAATGTAGCCAAGACTTCCGTAAGAAGGAAATTCAAGGATCAACAGGCATTTCTAAAAACAATACACACTGTCTCCTTCTTGTGTAATGCAAAATGGTTATAGAGCTATATTTCTTGTGAAGCAGATATTTTCGTAGGGATTCTTGCAACCAACACTCATTATTTTGGCAGTGCAAAGACCGCCTGGTTGCAAAAGCTTTTTTGATTCACCTCCTCTTTGCCATAGCATTCACTGTTTTTTTCTCTCCATGTGATACTTAAACATTCTTTGAATTGTGTTAAGGCAAAATCTCTTTTAAAATTAAAATAAAACTCACACTTCCCAATATATATCTTCTAAACAGTGTATAATTTAATATGCTGAGCCACAAAAGGGGGTGAAATATTGTTTCAGTGTAGAAAAAGCATTTTTTTTTACCTTCCATTTCTGCAATACAGTACTGTATTTCCTTTAGTCACAAAACGTCTTTAAAAAGTCTTAAAATAGATTAGCTATGGGATACAGCAATTTCATGTACACCTGTGTTGTGAATTTCACTACCAGTTAGATTTTTTTTTCTTATGAGAGAATAATAAGTAAGAAGAGTCATTGCGTCAAATGGAAAGTGAGAAATTTCATATGTTTGCAGTTATATATGCTTGGAAAGAAAAGGTTCAAAACATGGATAGGTATGAGTATGGCACAGTACAGAACTGGAATCTCAAAGTTTATGCAGCATCCTTGCTGAGACAAGAATGCAGCAGAGATATGGGCCTCAGTTATGATGGAAAAAAAACTGCCTGAAAAAGACAGAGAATTCTGGGGAGTTTTCTGAAATTCACAAAGTCAAAAAATTAACCAAATCCAGGCCTTGAAAAAAAAGAATCTCCCTGAAATGACACAAGTTTAAATGCTTTTTCCTGTTTTGTTTTTCAAACTTTTTTCAAATTAACTTTCGAAATACATGGAATATTCTAGGTTATATTTATGTAATTTCTTCAGATTCAGCTAATTTCTTCAAATGTAAAATCCTCTCAGGCTTTCTTTAAAATATTCAGTACAGAGAAAAGTTGTTATGGCTTTGACTCCTTTCTTTACCACAAAGGCAGGTATCTATGTCGAAGTTTATCATGTGTCTTATTTGCAAATTAGTACTGAGCAGCAGGTACACGTCCTATGTTTGCTTGAAGTATGGTTACCATTTATGTGTATCTAAAATTAAAACTTATTATAGGGAAAGTTTTCTGACTGTTGCCTTAATAGTTATGAAGTTTGAGTAGATAAAAAACTTAATATTTGAATAACTCTCAAGAAATATCTTTCCATATCTGGAAAGACACTATAGTAATTGCAATAATGTCTTGATCAAGAAGAAAAGGTCAAAACTACTCCATGGATGTTAGGACTAAATGTCCTGGAGGGAGAGGTTTGCATTTGAGTAAATTACTAGAAAGCACTATGAATATATATCTATATGAAAAAAACATATATAATATGAAAATAACAAAACTGGCAATGACTTCCCTGTTACTATTTTCAGCCTAAAATTATCTTTAAGATTTTTAAATGTAAGCAGATCAAGGATACTTAAGGGTAGGGAGTTTTTTTGTTTGTTTGTTGTTTTTTTTTCTTTTTTTTTTTTTTTTTTTTTTTTTTTTTTTTTTTTTTTGGTGGCTTTGGTCTGGCTAACTAATTTTTGCTGCCTTTTCCTTACTGGCAATTGTATGCAAATAGTTTTCAGGATAAGTAATTAAGAGAGAACTTCATTGCTTTGCTGTGGCATTCCATTTTCCAAACACTGTTATTGTATATGACCCTGGAGGGGTGTAGAAGGCAACATGGTAACTCTCACCTTAGAGGCATGGGTAAATGTGAGGCCATACCACTAATATAAGGTATGTGAGAAATGGAAAGAGCTTGAATACTAAAGCAATCTACAAAAAGAAGTTGTTGGTACATTTTAGGCTTTAAAAAATAATCTAGCTTCTGTAATTATAAAAGGTAAATTAGACAGCATTGATTTCTAATGCATTTTATGATTTCTTCTTCCCTCTTTTAACCTTTGTTAAATAAATGTCTTTTTCTTTTTATATATCTCTGTGTCCTTGTATGAATATGCACATATTCAACAAAACACTAATGTATGTTTTTTTTACAAAAAGGCAAAACGTATGTTTCCCAAGGACAGAGTAGTATGGAAACACTCTTGCAGGATTTTCTCCTCCTAGAAATTAACTCCCTAGTTGCAATAAATTCTGGAAACATGATAGGAACAACAATACAGTAGTTCATTATGTTTATTTTCTTCTCCCAAAAGTACATTTTTAACTTACATTGTGTCGCTTTTGGAATACTCAACTACCTTAAGAAAACATAAACCACTCAGTAGCCTTTAGAAAAAAGTGACAAAATCACCTTGTAATTTGAAATCACAGCATTTAAATTATTATTAAATCAAAGATTTGATCTCCTCCTGCCCCTAATGTCATCCTGATAGTCAGAGGAAAGTGAAACTCTACTGATAAATTCATTTACCTATTAAAATAGATGAGATGTCTACTAAAATATCATGTAAGAGAGTTAACTTTAAAATGTTTTTATTCTAAATAGATACAGTGTCTCACTGAAGAAGAAGAAAACAAGTGGTTAGACTTCCAAGGAAATTAAGAACCAGATTTTGCAAAGAAAGAAATAGTCTAATATTAGCATCCAGCAAGAATTTTAAATTATAATACTTGATTCTTTGAAGTTATCACTGCATCAGCTGACTCTCAGTTATCCATTTTCCAAAACGGAATTTCTACATCCAGGTTAGTTTTCCAGAAGTACTGGACCATTCCTGCAGAGATCTGTGAGTCCTCACAATGCAATTCATATTCAGAGCCATTGCATTAACTATCTTATCTGGACACATGAACACGTGTTAGGTAGAGGAGGCTTTCAGTGTCACTTGCCTGACTTTATTGCCTTTCAAGATCTTGAAGGAGTTGTTAGATTAGTTCAGCATTCACAGAGCTTCATGGGGTTTGATGTATAACTATTCCTTCCATAGGAACGCAGAAAGTTTCTTCTTTCTTTTAAAAAATTTGAGGGACGGTAGTTCAATTTACAGCTTTGCAGAATGAGCTGGTGCTAGGCCATTCTCACACGCACTTCAACGCTCTTCTTTGTGTTAGAGTGTTAAAAAAAGTCTGTCATTTCCTAGAACACCTAACGATTAGACTTCAGGTAATTTTCCTCTCAAAGCTGTGCCACTGTGCAGAAATATTTTAAGGCTCATCAGACCATAACTTTCTAGCTCAGCGAGTAGAGCACTTACCTGAGGGAAGGATAGACTCAGATTTGAATTTCTCCCCCAAGGTAGTTGTGCAGTTTTTCATCAAATAAACATTCAAGAAAAGACTGAAATGCATTTGTTCAAACGATGAAAAGCTAAGACTCTTACAATGAGGTCAAGAGCCTCCCTTGCTAGATTAAGGCAGGTTACTTGGGATCTATGTTGCTGAGCACCTGAAGGCATTCCAGCTGGGGAGATGGCAGCTGTTGGTCTGTACTATCTAAAGTTGGGGAAACGGATCTTAATTTTCTTCTACCAGGTCAAATTCTCCAGCTAGATTTTTTTTTTTCAAATAATGAACATGGTATCTTTATAATTCCTCCTAGGTTATATTTTTTAATACAGTGTATTGGGTTTGCATGGCCAGGTTTTGGTAGCAGGGGGGCTACAGGTGTGCCTTCTGTGAGAAGCTGATGGAAGCTTCCTCCAAGTCCAGCAGAGCCAACACCAGCTGGCTCCAACTTGATGCACCACTGGCCAAGGCTGGGCCCATCAAAAATGGTGGTAACACCCCTGGGATAACATATTTAATAAGAAGATTTAAACAAAGTTATGTGCAGATGTAATTGCAGCCAGAGAAGTGCAGGGTGAGAACATATGGCAGGAACAACTCTGCAGACTACAAGGTAAGTACAGAAGGAGGGGCAGGAGGTGCTTCAGGTGCCTGAACTTATATTCCCCTGCAGCCCGTGGTGAAGCAGCTGTGGTCCTGCAGCCCATGGAGTACCATGGGGATGCAGAGATCCACCTGCAGGCTGTGGCCAGAGCAGGTGGATGGCTGAGAGGAGGCTGTGACCCTATGGGAGGCCCATGGAGAGAGGAGATCCTGCTGGAGCAGGTGTCCTGGTAGGATTTGTAACCCTGTGTGGGACTAACACTGCAGAGGCCTGTCCTTGAAGGACTCTCTCTTTGTAGAGAACTGTTGCTAGTGGGATACACTCAGCTTGGAGAAATTAATGAAGAACTGTCTCATATGGAAGGAGCAGGGCATGGACCCCTCTCCCTGAGCAGCAGGAGAAGCCATGGGTGATGAACTGACTGTAGCCCACATTCCTTGTATCCCCGCAACGCCGGTGGGTAGGAGGTAGAGCTAAGAAAGAGGGAGAAGTGGGGTGAAGGCATTTCTAAGGTCTTATTTTACTTCACATTATCCTGCTCTGATTTTGTTAGTAGTAAATTCAGTCAAATACCTCTTATTCAAGTTATTTTTGTCTGTGACAGTATTTGGGGAGTGACAGTATTTGGGGAGTCCTTATCTTAACCTATAAACCCTTTGTTATTTTTTTTGTCCCCTGTCCAATTGAGGAGGGGAGTGACAGAGAGGCTTTGGTGGGTCAGCCAGTGTCAGCCCACTACATACAAATAACTTTAGCTGCATATTTTATCTGGAGCTCAGTGAATTTAAGATGTAGCTGTTCTCAGACCGGGTTAGCTACTCAGTCTTTCAGAGGGAAAGAAAGAAGACTGCCTACTTTGAAAAGCACAGTTTTCCAGAAATTGTGCTTTTCAGACAGGGAAATGATCATTGTATGCTGTCCTTGAGAAAGTGCTAATGGATAAAGCTTGAAACTACAGAACTTGTGGACTTTTAGACCACAAAATTTTTCTATTTAAGTACTCTTGACATACTTAACTTCTTTCTGCTGGTCTTGGGCTACATACTGAATTCCCTTTGACTTCAGCATTATTCAAGGGCACTTAAAAGAGCAAGAATTTGTCAAAACTGCACACATGTTTTTTGTAATTCAATGATGACAGCGTAGCTCCTTAATATCTGTGTGGTAATCAGTAGCAGGGTTATGCTGAGATTTCTTTATAAAAAAATTTGTTATTTATATCTAAATAAGTAATATGACTGCAATTAGGCATAGTTGAAGAATTCTGTTTTCCACTTGTACTCTTCAAAAATTATAGCTGCACACACATCTCACAGGTGCAGAACGCAATGGCTTCCTTCCAAGTTATGCTTGACTTTCCCTGTAGGACAATTGATGAAGTGAACAAGCAATGCCCAAAGGCATTAACATGGAGTTCAGGACAAGTTAAAGATGCTCTCCAAAAGCAATAACGTAACCTTAGATACCATTATCTACAAAAAGCTTCTACTAAACCTATTTTGATACATTTTCATAAACCTTATGAACAACTCTATGGTCTGAAGCTTCTCAGAAAATTTGACAAGCTGTCACTTAGACACAATATTTATGAGAGAGAAATTTCTTGCTTGATGCTTTAATATCATTGGGCTTGGGAAATAAAGAGCTGCGGGAAAGAAGAATCTGAAAAGCAGAAAGTTTTGTATTCTTCATTGAATTAGAAAAAAATATTTCTTTCTCCATGATAAAGAAAGGTAGGTCCTATGCATAGTATTATCCCAGACATAAACAAATGAAAGGGAAAAATTCTGAAACTGATGTAATTGTAGAGCTTTATTACCACAAAGATTTAGGTAAGTCCTACTATTTCTTTTTCTTTTAGTTGTAATTACCAATAAAAAGTAGTTACTATGCCTATTGTATTTAGTCCTTAATGAAATTAGCAAAAATTCCCTATTACCTGCAAACTGTATGTTAACTGCCCTTTTTTGAAATAAGCACACCTTACTAGGAGAAAAACATTTTTAAAAGCTGAATTAGGCTGAAATTAAAATGTACCCTTCATGTACGTTTAGTCCCTGTATACAAAAGAAACCATATATAAATTAACTTTCTATCTTTTTTGAGCTGTAAGTGGCAACTGTCATCAATATTGAGCTCAGTTTGTTCACATGACTTAGGACCACTGTCCACACTGTGTAGTGATAAATGTGACTGTCTAACCCTAGGTGGACAATAGGTGCACAGTGTTATCATGTGCACATTGGCTATTAAACCCCAGGTTCAAGGGGATGTCAGAGATCCAAACATTTATTTAGGCATCTAGATTTAAAGGGAAGGCAGTTGCAGAGAAGTAAGCTGCCTGCTATCGCTACTCATCTGCCCTTGTTATAAAGGGATGATGGCAATTATTAAATTAAGGAAAAGGGAGAATTCTGAGAATGGCTTTTGCTATTTTGTTGGGTTTAAGATCTCATCTTGTGAACAAGTGATAACACTTCATGAAAAGATCTATGATTTTGCAATACTTATAATATCCCTCTGGCAGACTTTATTGCTGTTGGCACTGAATCAAATACAAGTAGTCTGGCCTTACCATTTCTTTGCTCCTGTCCTAGCAATTTGTTCCTGTTGCTTTTCAAGATATTGCACCACAAAATTCACAAAATCTGTACTGCTACTCACATATCCTTTAAAGCTGGATCTACTGTTCAGACTGAAGCGACAGAGAGTGCTATGTACTTTGAATCTTAATGTAATAAAGTTAATAAAGTCAGTTCTATTATTTCAAGACATAAGTAGTGATGTAGAAGGTCACTGTACACATGAAGTTCCTCTTTGGTAGCTGAATATGGAGGAGTACTAATAAGAACTGGGATTGCTGTGTCTCACCACTGCTCTTATATTCTACCTGAGGGACATAATGTCAAGGAATTCAGCCAAGATAAGATTTTGTGTGTATGCATTGTGTATGCAGTGGAAAAATGATAAATTCATTCATATATACAATATTGAGAGAAGCAATAAAGCAGCTAATTTTGAAAAGGAAAACACAATACTGTACAGTGAACAAATACTCTGTGGCAGTTAACTCTAGTGACCATATCACCCACATAATTCTGCCAAGGTCAGTGAGAGCTTGAGCTATGTGCTGCATAAATACTGGAAATGCAAGTAAAAATTTCTCCTGGGTCAACTACTATCATTCTTATGCTACTTCTTGAATTTTATATTTGAATGAGCATTCCTCTTGTGCAGTGCTTTCCCCTTCTGCTGAATCCATGGGTCAGTTTCAGCTTGTACCTTGCCCGCAGCATGGAGATCAGTTCACATTTTTTCCTCCATAATAGAGCAAAACCAAGAAAACCCCAAATCTTGCTGTACTGGTGAAAGTGAAGTTGATAATGAAAATACAATGCACATTTTGCACTGTGGTCATTCAGAACACATTTATGAATCTGGCTTATTCTGATCAAGCTGGGGAGAAGTTCACCATCCCTTTCGTTTTCCTATACCAGACCTATTTTTTTCCTGCAGAGGGTGTGTAAATTTACTGGTCTGTAGCCTAACATCCATTCATTGTCTCTCTGGATACAGAAGTATACTTGGGAAATTTTTGGAAGGTTTGACAAACGGAAAAATGGCTGCCTTCAGCACTTGGTGTCTAAGAAAACAAGATAGTGATTCTCTTCCTGAACTCTATCAATATTTGGTGGCAGGGTCTTGTGCTTTTATCTGACTTCCAGGCAATGGTTTCTATCTGCCAGTTGCTTAGAGAGGGAAGAGAAGCTTCTTTAGCCTACAGAAACATTAATTTTTTCTTTCCTATATGACTGAGAATTAAAAAAAATTGACATCTAGGAATCTGCAGTCTCTCTGGTATGAATTTAGGAATGAAATATCTTGGAAAGCAACTGCAAATTCAAGGTGATCATCACATTTTGGGGTGTGTGTATGGTCAGTGTGAAATAATAATAGTGATCTGCTAACAAATAGGAGGTGTCTTTGAGAAATACATCAGAGTGGCCTTCAGATACAGATATCCCAGCAATTTTTGGGTGGACGTGGGAGCTGCCTTTGCTGATGCTGACATTTTGCAGAACCAATTGAGAAATAATGGCGTGTTGGAAAAGTTACATTAAAACTTTCTTTTAGTTGCCTGCATCAGCACTGCCAAAGAGAAAGGCTGTCAGGCAAAGGGCTGTTAAAAAAATAATCCTAGTAGCATTAACATTTGCACAGGTGAAATATGAAATGTAAAAATAAGCACTGAAAGAGCACTCCCAAGTACCAGCTCCTCTATTTACAGGTCAAATGTGAAGAATGTTCACAAATTTTTCAGAATTCCATTTTCAAGGGGTTTTTTTCATTGTATTGTATCTCTAAAGACAGCAGTTCACTGAATATCACCAAGGTCACTTGCTCAGTTCAATTAATATTTGTTAATATTCCCCTACTATCCTTTTATCACTCAATACTGTTATCATAGATATTGAGATACTTGATAGAAAGGTCATTTGATTTTGAAATTCTGGCATATTTCAGTATACTGAGTGTTGCTATGAATCAAATAATTAATGTGGTCTGTAAGCTTAATGTGAATGCAAACTGCAGCGTCCTGGCTTGTTTCTAATCAGCATTAGAGATGTGCCAAACTGTCAACAGCTCATGAGCAATATGAACACTACAGTTCTTCACACCCCTTTGAGTTCATATCAATCATTTGAAAATAACATTTTTTTTCAGGATGAGCTGTCACTATCAATTTGAATAGTAGCTGTTCGACTGGAATTTGTCCAATTTTTCAGCGAGCCATTTGGTACGTTATGTCATGAAGCAAACAACTTGCAAAAGCAGATTCTTTTCATGAAGCTTGTAGGACAGAAATGCATGTTTAAGCATTTCAAGCTTCCTTTGCCAGGTGAGACTCAGCTTTCATCTGTAAAATCCAGAGAATATTTAAAGAAGAGACTTCCGAGACTTTATCTAGTATATTATGATGCAGAGTTTTAAATATTTTTTTTACTACTTAATATTTTGATAGAATTAACAAGGTAATAATCAAATAGGAACTCTCTGAAATGGTTTATATTTCTTTATCTAGTGCAATATGTAGTCTGTATGTTATTTTAAAAATCAGTTTAGCAGATACTTATATTACTCCCCATGAATGAAAAAAAACCCCAAAATATCATTACTGGTCATTGAACTTCTATATTCTTCGTATATTTTATATTTGAGGAAGTTAGATATATTTTAATAAATTTAATGCAAAATGGAACCTTTTTCTGCTCTTTGCTTAATGTCATGGGCCTTTTCCTGTTTTAATTCCCCTGTCTCCAATACATGATAACAGTTACTGTCAGTAAAACTGTGGGAAGAATCAAAATATTTGTCCTTGAAGCATATCAGGACAGACCATTTAATACCTTTGCAAGAGACATATCAACAAAAATTTTAAACTAATAAATTTTCTTGCAAAAATTACAACGCTTGTTTTTTCTGTGTCTTAGAAAACAAGCTTCTAAATTTTTCTAACGAAATGTTTTCATGACTTCTGTGGCATTTCTGACAGACCACAGAAATAAACCATAAGCATTACACTTTTTCCTTCTTTATCTGCAGTGAAACAGGAATTTGGACAACATAAGAAAGCTTTTGAGGTTTTATATCCTCATATATGCTCATTTCATTTTTTTTTTCAAGCTAACTAATCTAAGAGGCCTGAAGAACCTTGAAAATACTTTAAGGACATGAAAATTTGGCTGTTTTTCTCCTGGATACCTCATGAATATGCGAGCAAACTTCTAATTAATTGATTTGGTCTCTTTTGTTACCAAATCTATTTTATCAAAATTTGAAGAAAAATCAGCAGTAAGAATTATAACCCTATCTATTACTCCTTTTTGCAAAGTAAAGGAAAAGGAAAGGGGGAAAAAAAAGAAAAGAAAAGATACCCATTTGACTACTAAAACTTCAATGAACTACGGAACCTGATAATATATTGCTTGATTATAGGAATTTATGAGAATTGGGTTGTACTTGGGCACCAGCTTTTAATAAGCAATCTAGGGCTTGATTATGCAATAGTTGTGAATTCCAATTTCTGATTTACCCAATGGGAACAGATGCAGCATGAAGCACAGGGTCAGAATTGAGGTTTAATTTTTATTGTCTCTATACTAATATCTAATTTTCTAGTTATATTGACCATATGTCAAAGTTTACTGGGCGCTTATGCTTCTTTCTGAGTACAACATAAAAGAGAATATCTAAGAAATTATCCCACTAAAAACTACTCCTAAGCAAAACCATGATACACCAAGAGCTATTGAAACACAAGTGATAACCACTATTGTAAGAGCATTTCACCAAGCCATAATGCAGTTTTATCTGGTTCTGAAAGTGGGAGCATCAAAAGAAATGTAGCAAACAAGGTATGTGATAAAGCACACTAATTAATCAGATTTTCAAAAATAAGGATCATTAAGTGTGTGCATAATAAAGTACATTTTCTCCTCTCAGCTCTGTCCTCTTTGCTTGTGAAAATGTCTTAATAAATTCATGTCGATCTATTATTGATTTAATAGAATTATGTTAGTTTTTCAGTCAATATTATGGTGATTTCTGGGTGTGACACCTTAAGGCAAAAACCCCTTGCATTCCAGCTATTAGATATGATTTGTATATCATCAATTATTGATTTACTGTTCCATCTAGATAGTGTAATAGTTGATTTGAAATCTAGCAACCATTATGAAATTTATTACTGTCAAGAGAATACAGTTAAGTAATAGGAAACAACTTAGTCAAATAAAAGAAATACAGTCTGCACTTTTTCACTAAATGAAAATTCCTGTAACTGCTCTTAGGACAGTAGTGAGTCATGTGGTGCAGCAAGGTCATACAAGATAGCATCATCCCAAACAGCTGAACGGATATACGAATACTATAAACCAGCAAAATGTCTGTGCTAGCTGTAGGGTCTGAATTTAGACATGACGTGAAATTATAGGAAACTTGGCAAACACGTGACAAAAAAAAAAAAATGTTAGCTGTTTAAAATACTCTGAAGGAAAAAGCATGTTGGAAAAAAGCAGCAGGACAGTGTAAGATGAAATTCTCAGCCCTGTAAGTTCTCAAAGAGGAAAACATTAGTGCTCTCTCTATTGACAGCTGGTGGCAAAACCATTCAAATTTTCCACTGCTAGTCTGCATCTTTGTTTCAAACAGTTCTGGAGATTTTTGTTGTGCCCTTCAGGTACTGGCAGCGTCTCAGAAGAGACACAAATAGGAAAATCCTAGGGCCACATAAGTTTTTCAGGGGCTGCCTTCCAGCATTTGAAAATGTGGAATTACCATGACCCAGGTTCTGTCCTGGTTCTTTCTTCCGGTAAAATGCTTTTGTGCTGGAGTCATACAGTACTGTGTGGGGAAACTGTGACAGTCCTTGACACGTTGTTTCACTTTTGCCTTTTGTATGTTTGATGATGAGGCTAAATAACACTTTATTTTGAGAAATTCAATATTGCAGTGAATTACTTGCTACAAATACTAATATTAGTCTGACTCTATAGGCACTCTGCACCCAGAATTCCTTCTGAGATAACAGAAATAATTGTTCAGAATTGCATTGTGGAATGGAGTCTAAGACTTTGACAGTGCCTCTGTAAGTCAGAAAGGATTTTTACTGGGAGTAAAAACTGGTTAACCAGACTCGGTAAGGGTATTTTGTTGTTTCATACAGTTTATCATTGTATGAGGGATTTGCAAGGCTGCTAATTAGAGGTATTTTAAAACAGCTAAAATTCTTTAATATCTCACTGTTTTTTCAAGGTTAAAAAGATATCTTTGTAAGATACCAGACTAGAGATAAAAACTCCCAAAAACCAATAACCCCAAAAAACACCAAAGGCACCTTTTAGATTTTCTCTGTAACATAACTAATCCTTTGTCTGCTATTTTAAGATCATTTATGAAATCGAACTTTGACTCACTGGGAGTAACTGCATTTTTATAAATACCTTAGTCTGTGATCAACTGGAAAAATCACTGTGAATTTCAAAGGACTCCTCTTGGCCAAAGGATCTCTTCATGCCATGGCAATTAACTCTGTGTTCTTAGAGCATCTTCACACCACTATCATTGCAGTGTAGTTCTAATCTTAGAAAAAGGAAATAAACTAATGACACTAGGAAAACAATTTATTAGTAGAAGAGGATGTTGCACTAACATACCTTCTACAGTTTTATAGCAACAGAACAGTTAAAAAAATCTGGTAGATTGGTACTACTAGGACAGATCATGCTTGGGTGGATTATTCACGTTTTGTTATGCACCTGAAATGTAAGAAATTTTTGTCAAATATATGAATTAACCTTTTCCTAATGGTGATCAACAGCCCTAATTTTTGTGAGACTCTGCCTCAAAGACAAAAAGTTCATAGATCTAGGTTGCAGTAACTCGATTCCAGGAAGCTTTTGGTATTTCAGTGCAGATATGGGTTATGTTGATTGCAATAGTTTAGTATAATCAGGTGCAGTAGTGTAATAAGGCTTTTAAACATCATAATGTATAATGGTTCCCTCTTTTTCTTTCACACGCTATTGAAAGCAAAGTCTGCTTACTTTGTGTCTTTTAATTCTTGTAATGCTGGCTTTCAACATTTTTCACTTGAGGATTTTTTAAAATTATTATTATTTATTTTTGTGATAGGGGGGTTTTGCTGGTTATTTAAAGATTAGTCGTGTTCTTAACTCACCGACAGTTATATTTCTACATATATGCTCTATTTCACATAATTATAGGAGATCTGGTTTGGCCTATTCTTGTCAGTTGTCCAGTTTTACTGTCTCTGCCAACATTTCTGAGATGGTCACTCCTGCTCGAATCGTGCCGTGCCAAAGCTTTCCAAAACACTACAAAAATGTGTCCAGTTGTTCTCTCAGTGGCTGTTCTGCTGATACCTACTAGTCTTCTTTTCCAAACTTTAATCTGCTGTTTTTCAGATGCACTTTCCTGTTTGATCTACCCTGGCCATTTTTGTTTTCAATTTGCCTTGGTATTTTCTATTTGTTCACCTGTTGCACTGCATCTGGAGATGAAGTGCTGAACGTCCAGATTTGAGCCTCAGATGATAAGACACAAGTCCAGCTATGTGGTCCTGTAAGTTAATGCATACCAGAGATGAAAACTCCAATCAGGGATTTCTCATACTAATCAAAGAATTCTCAGCAGCTGTCTTTGCTGGAGAAAGATCAAGTACACAGTAACAACCAATGGAAAATCTTTGCTGTTTTTGCTTAAAGTGATATGAAAAAATGTGCTTCATTTATTAAATGGAATTTATAAAAGCATTATATATAAAAAAGAGAAGATAAATCTTTCTGTTGCAAGACAGCTGATGAACACCCTGGAGGTGTTTAGCAACTTCCTGAATGGTGATGTACACAGAATGCTTTGAGAACTTGACATGACTTGAGGAGTTCCATTTTAGTAAAAGCAGCTCAACTATTAAAAATTATTTTATGCTCAGAAACTGCAATTTCCTCAAATGCAATAAATATTCATAACTCCACATTAAAACAAAAAATAAATACACTATGTCAGTTCCTTGCCCATGTTCACTGTTATCTCATTTCTTGTGCAGTTTATATTTCATAATAAATTCCTGATACGCTGCAGGGTTACCAACACCGTCTTTAATGTAACATTTCTCTTTGAAGGACTGAAACCAAGTGGTATCTCCAGGGCATCATAAATCTTAGTTTTCAAATGGAATATAGAAACCATAAAAAGTATAAAACAATATTTAAGCATCAGAGTAGACTAATTTTCACTGTAAAATGGGATTGTTATGATAGTAAATAAATGAACAGATGAGAGTAAAGATTCTCCTGTTTACAAAACCTTGCAGAAAGAGAAAATAGGTAAACCTGGAAACCCAGGGATATTACAAGATAGAGCAGTGTCCAGAAAGTTGAAATGACCGACAAGGATTTATTCACCTTTTTGAGGTGCATGTCCATACAAGGGTAAAGTGCCTGTGTTCAAATACTCTACTTAAAATTGTAATGAAGGATATACATAACATCTATTATGTGTCATACCAGTGTGTGATATTATTTTCACAGATCAGAGGTGATTTAGCTAAAAATATAAAATATCTATCAGACAGTTTTTGAGAATTAGGTAGTTTTAGATTGTGCTCACTAATTGCAGACACTATGGTGATAAATTTAAGGCATTAAAGCACAGCAGGAGTCTTCTGAGACACAACATTTTCTGTAAGGCCTTTGAACAACTTCACTAGTTTAGAAGCTCTTGGAAAGTCAAGAAAAATAAAGGAAAACAGGTCTTCAAATTGCTCAGGTCCCCGAAGTTCTGTCATGTTCTTTTTCAGAGACCCTCTAGGGTTTCCAGCAGACAACAAAAGCGGACTGGCTCACAATCATCAAAGGCAAGGCTAGAAAAATCTTCTTTTTGATAAGATAAGAAATATGTTTATGTTTGTTTAAAGTATTTATATATGACAGCAGTGGGAATACTTCTAATAATGGTGTCTGAAAAAGCATGTGTGCGATGGGGATGGTGTAGGCATTTGTAAATCACTGTGACAAAATCACCATATTTGGCCTCATTATGTACTGCTGGAGATTGCTTTCTTAATTTGTCTATCACTGTAAAACAAACAAAATCATGAAGAACTAAGGTGGTTTTATTTATGTTAACCATCTCTGGGTTTCAAGGCTCATTGATAAAGTAGCATGCATAAGTCAAATGTTCAAGCCTGCCCAAAGATAATTGGAAGCCCTCGGCCAGCATTATTTCAACCATTTTCTTTCTACCACACTGAATTATTTATTCGGATTGAAAAAAGCCTTGAGAGTTCTAAAAGGTTCCTATAAATTGTCTTCAGGCCACATGGAAAGGTACTATTGATTCTAAATTCTAAATACTGTGAAGAGGAGAAATTCAAAGATTTTCCTTTGCAATGAAAATTAAAGTGGAAATATTCAGTTTGTTTAAAAGGAAAAATTGCCATTGAAGTAATATGGGAAGAGATCTTACTTCAGTGGCAATTTTTCAATTTTGCAATGAACTAAAGCAACAAAAGTGAAAGCAGTGAAGAAGTACAATGGCATCATACATGAAACAATAAAAATTAGAAATTGCTCAGCTGGATATTGGTTATCATATAAGATGTAACAACATTTTTAAGGCTTCAGTTTTAAAATCAAACATATTTATGAGTCTGTATTAAGGATCTCAGCTATAGGTTAAAAAGAAAAAAACAAGCCCAATCCAATTGACAAAAGAGCCAACTAAGTGAATAAAGTAAAGAAAAAGGAAACAGTAACAGATTTTGAGAAGCTATTTCGTACTCAAATGACTCAATTTGGGTTGGAATGTTACCCATATGATCTGCAGGGTGTCTGTGAGAAACAGAGCAACAGCTGAATAGGAAATGGCATCTGTGGCTCAGGGAAAGACTTGGCAAGAAAAACAAACAAACAAACAAACAAAAAGGTTAAAAAATGCTAAATGGCCATAAAATTTCAGTCTTCTGTGAAGCATAGGGGTAGCCTAATTTCTTAATTTTATTTTCTGCTTTTAAGTAAAGATTGCTCGATAGAAAGAGATTCGAACTGCTATTATCACTGAAAAATAAGACATAACATATTTTCTGCAAACACTTTGTAAGTTTTATTTTATGCCTGGTAAAGTACACCACTAAGGAATACAGTTCTGTGGCTTGAAAACACATAGAAATGCAAATATTTAAATTGTAGACTGTGGCACCACATCATTGTTGATACCTAGAAGAATGGTGGTAAGGAAGACCAAGCAAAATCAGATAAATGGAAGTGTATATAAAGGAGGAATGTAGCAATCATTATTCCTGACTCAATTGTTAAAATCAGTGTAATGTAGGCAATTTTAAGGTGACACAAGATCATCTGAGAAGAACACAGCACTTTTCAAATATCTTGAAAATCTGACATGAAAACCAAGCAACTAAACAACAACAACAAAAGCCAAGAAACAAAAAATTGTAGGAAACATCTGTATTGGTTTGGCACAGCCTGGTTTTAGGTAGCAAAGGTGGCTCCTGTGAGAAGCTGCTGGGAGCTTCCCACCATGTCC
>VYXC01013331.1:768168-950013 GCA_013397175.1 Platysteira castanea | reverse complement strand
ACACTCGTGAGTGCCTGGCATTGGGCCAGTGTCAAACCACGACAACATCCCAGCACCAGCAAAAATTTAAAGCTGGTGATAAATCAATGGCTGGAAAATGATATTCTCTCATTTCTTTAAGTTCAGCAATTTTGACCATGGAGGGCAGATAGCTATCTTTACCCACTGCAGCAGCAGAGCACTGAAAAGAATGCGAGGAGACCACAGATTTGTTAGAGAGGCCAGGCAGAAGTAAATTGCAATAGCATCAGCATGATATAATGAAAGATCACACAAAATCCTATGTGTGTGGTATATATCTCACCTAAATTCAGTCAGATACTTACGATGGGGAAGGGAGAGAGTGCTCATTCAAGCCACGTACCAGAAATGTCTATATTGGCATTTTATTTCAATCTCTGGAGAGACCTATTACCTTAAAATAACTAGAATAATTGTCTAGACTAAATAGGTAGTGTTTTTCACTGGGATTCACACTGCACTCAGTTTTTCACTAATAAAAAATGTTTGAATTCTTAAAATATTATTTAGTTGGCTGAAGTATGTATAAAAATTATAGACAATAATAGATATAGTACTGGCAAAGCAGCACAGACACCTGACTGTGTCTACTGAGGGCATAAATGAATACAGCTTTTTTTATCCTTACCTTTCTTTTGATGACATGCAAATATCAGAAGAACAAGATATGTGATCAAACAGGAAGTGCACATCTGCATTAACCATGACTGTGAAAACTTGGGCAGAACTGAAAAAGAAAGGCTAATTGTATGATAATTGCAATACTCCCACGAAACGAAAAGGACTAAAAAACACAGCTCTAAGTGTCAATAAGTTGACGTAACACTGACCAGTGCTGACAATGCTATTTTAACCCCAGACAGTGTCTGAGCACTGGGCAGCCACTCTCTCCCCTTTGGTGCAGTGGGGGAGAGAATAGGAAATGTGAGAAATCTTGTGGGATGAGATAGAGATAAAGCAAAAGTCACACATACAGACAGAGCAAAACAGAATTCATTGAGCCCTTCTCATGGGCAGGAAGGTGTTTAGCCATTCCCAGGAAAGCCACGTCACGAACAACAGTTATCAGAGAAGGCAAACGCCATCACTACAGACATTCCCCCTTCCGTCTTCTTTCTCTTGGTTTTGCGTGCTGAGCATGGTGCCATATGGTATGGGACACTGCTTTGGTCAGTGGGGTCAGCTGGCCTGGCTGTGTCCCTTCCCAACTCCTGTGTAGCCCCAGCCTCGTCGCTGGTGGGGTGGACTGAGGAGTAGAAAAGTTCTCGACACTGTACAACCACTGATCAGTAATAATAAAAACATCCCTGAGCTGCCGACACTATTTCCAGCACAAATCTAATACACTGCCTCATACTAACTACTATGAAGAAAATTAACTCTACCCCAGCCCAAACCAGTATACAAATGTAGAGTCTAAGTAGTTAAAGAAATGCTCTTTGCAGATACATGAAATACATCACACATGACAAGTTTCTTATCAATATAGAAAAAAAAAGCACTGAATGAGAGAAACAATATCCTGACAATAACATGTCAGTAAACACATAAATAATTAATTCATAATTTTAGATTACAGATTTTAACAAAAAAATTACTCTTCAACTAGGAGCAAAAGTGAACCTAAGATTTCTAACTGACAGAAAACACAGAGAATAATGACAGGAAGTAAAACTTTCATAGATTCAGTGAGAGTGTTTGATGCCTGAAATCATGTTATTTGGTCCATGCTTAACAGAGTATAGCAAGCTCCCAGTTCCCTGTTTGTTGGTGGTATGACAATCAATTAAGATGGTTGGGAAAGCACAGGCTGTGCAGACAGCAGTGGTTTAACTGTATGTGATGAATGACCGTGGAAAGAGGTTAGTGATGGCATAAAAAACTGAGCAGGGGAAAAAAAATACAATTAATTTAATTCATGAAGTTTGTAGGAAAAAATAATTTTAAAAAAGGCTGTAGGCTTCTAGCAGCTCCATTATCATCTGATCATACACGAAAGCTATGTATTCACATTAGTGGGAAAACTGAGACAAAAGCTGATGGTTGCAACATAAGTAATGCAAATCTGTATGACTCCTACAAAAAGAATTTGAAGTTTCATAGGAAAAAAATACATAAGTCTTGTATATACACATTTTTCTTCCTTCCAGACTTTAGTTTCCAAACAAAAGCTAAATGCTAATGGTGAGCATAATAGGAAATCTCATCAATTGTGGTTTTGGGGGATTTTAAAGTTATTTTTATGTGTGTAATTTTTTTTCCGTATTAAAGTTATCTCTTTATATTACTCACCATTTTCCCATGAAAGAGTAAAGACTTCAGTATATTTCTTTGGCTTCTTGACCCCAGCTATGGTTATGTTATTTTGATACTTAGTCTAATATTCTGTCACTGTCATAAGTAGGCCTTGTGTAGTAAGGTAGCTATATTATCTTTATTTTTAAAACAAATAAGCAAACCAACAAACCAAAGAAGGTAATTTCCTTGAAGTTAAGACAGAAAGTTTATGAATTGATTCAGTTTGACTCTGAATCTTTCAAAATGCAGATCAAATTGTGATGTTTAACAACAGTAAAAGATAACTACATAGGGCGTTTGTAAATGACCAAAGCAAAAAGAAAAAAAATTGTGCTTCCTGAACATTTGAGTAAATTAATACAGCAGAGAACTCACGTATAATCTACATGCATAAGTATCTTCATATGTGTAATCCATCAAAGATTTTAAATAACAAAATGCATTAATAAAATTCATGAGTGCTCATAGACAATTTGCAACCACACTCAGAGGCCAAATTCAAAGGATACATTGTTTTCAATGAATAATTCAATGTGTTCTCACTGTAAGCTCTTTAAATGAAATTTTATGTTATGAATAGATTACTGCTTTGCAGCAAATTTTATTTCATTTCTTGTTTTTAACTGCCTGTAAATTCAAATTAATCAGTTTCATTTTGCAAAGCAGTCAGAAAGACAAAAGCAAATAAGAAGCTCCTATTTGTCACTAACTCCTTATGAAAAAAAGGTTTTTTAACCAGTCCTTAATAAAATTTACTCTACTGGGACAAACATTTACTCATTTAGTGTTTCAATTAAAAAAGAAAAAGAAAAAAAAAGAAAAAAAGAGAAACTCCTTCATATTATAGCTTGTACATGAAATAAGCCCAACCTGCTGAGTTCTTTGATTAAAGTTTTATAGTTTGTTTGGTTTTGATTTTCAGTTTTTACTTTCTAATTTATGGAATAGTTCCATAAATTGTATTCTGCAATTGCTATGTACATAAAAATAAATTAGAATTATTAGTTTTCAGATGGAAGTAAGAAATCTGAATACTTCAGCTCTAATACAGAGAAATTAAATTTAGAAGAGTGTATCTAATTTATTCTGAACTCATCCTTTTACTCCTTTTTACTGTCATGTTCCGTACCTTCCTGATAAGAAGAAATAATTTTGCTTAGTTAATTTGAAGAAGAGAAGACCCAAAACAAATTTTACATGATTTTTTTCATTCTGTACTGCCCTTGTAAAATTCTGCAGTCACAGTAATATTATTATATTTTCATAACATATTAAACAGCTTACTGCAATATTTTTCTTGAAATAGATGTGGTAGGCATTCAAGTGGGTTTTTCTGGTTTTATTTAGTAACGAAGGTGAGACTTGGTTTGAAACCACATCCTCCAGTTGGAACACTCCTCAAAGTCTCAACCCATGATATGTGGGGTGGCAGCTACCTCCATCCATAATCAAAAGTACAGTAACATATACCATCTCTGGTCAGAAAACGATTTAAAGACACTGTTTGGTGCTCTAGTTGACTTCTTAATAAGATGGCCAAGTGTTTTCTGGAGTGGAAGGGGTACTAAAGAAAAGCCAATTATCTTGTCACTATGCATGCAAACACATTCCCCAATGTGAGTCAGGCTCAAACATGAAATTAGAAAACAGAAAACAGAAAATGTGAATTAGAATAAGCTAAACTGTAAAAGTGCAAAATAGAAGACGTATTTTCTACTTTAAAAAAAGGATTCTCAAAGGTTAAAACCAACAAGTGAATATTGAAAAAAGCATATGGAGAGTAAGAAAACAAAACTGTGCAATGAGAAAAAAAATTGTGACCTTAGCAATTAAAACAATGTATTGTCAGTACTGGAAATCATGGATCAGATGACTAGAACTGCAAGCTGAAAACAAATTGAATGAGACATAACAACAGCAGCACCAAAAGAATTGCTTCAAAGAAAGTTTCAATAGGACTAAGTCACCCTTAACCGAGAGACTAATAAAGATGTGCATAAACCTTAAAAAGAAAAAAAGGAAACTAGGAAAGGCAGAGCCAGAGGCAAGTGTCTAGAAGATATTATGCCACTAAGTTACATCCCTGAAAAGTTTTATACAATCAGACAAGAGTAGCAAACCAAAAAAACCCCTCTAAATCCGTTAATTTGAAACAATTTTCCTGAAACTCACAGATAAAGGACCAATATCTCACTTGGAGGAAAATATATGGAGAAAACAGAGGCTCACCCACCTGTTCTGCAGTATGCAAAACAGGAGATGTTCAGATTGGTTCAGAATGTTGTTCAGTTGTTCAGAGTGAAGTGATGTTAGTGTTAGGAAAGTGATCTGTAAGAATAAAAGATAGCCAGCTTTAACATGAAAAAAAATTTAATTACATGCCTTAAATCTTTTATCAGTGCTAGTGTATAAGATGTGTCTGTAATGCAGGCAGGTTTTCTGTTTCAGAAAAGGAGATAGCTGCAGGTAGAAGCATCAATAAAATATTTTGAGCAACATACAGAAAACATAAGTTCTGATGAAGAGTTTTTAAAAGTCATGACCATGTCTACAATAAAAAGGAAACTTTTGGAACTTGTAATTAAGGTGTCCATCCTCAGTTAAGCCCTTAATGGAAACCAGCCAGTACACCAGAAAAGCCATTTAGGAGAACTAGGAATACATTTTAAGAGACCTAGAATAGATTTAGCAGGCAGGGGGAGCAATTGACATCAACACAACAGAGACGATATAAGCCAAGGAAAAGGACATAACAGAGCAGAAGATGTGGTCTCTGCCCTAGGCACCTCCACTAGCTTTGGCAGGATGAAACGTGGTAAACTATAAAGACACACTAAAGTGAATGAGGCAGGTCTTAAATCCTGATATGATTCTTTTGCACTGCTGTAAAAGGATCAAAATTCAATCCAAAAGGACCAGAAGAGCAATGTCTGCTGGAACAGTCTCTGGTGGCATTTTCAATGGGCTGCACACTACCCACATGTGTAGTGTCTGTGTCTGAAACACCAGATCCTCAGTGGATTCTCAAGAACCAATGATTAGATATTTCTAAAACATAGAGCAGCTTCAGAGGTTCTCCTGCTTTGTGCAGGAGTTGCAGACCTTTTGGTAGCTTGGCGCCTCTAGAAAGTTCTGTTATTTGTGCTGAACTATGTTTGCCCCTTTCAACCTTCTGGTCCTTTGCTGAATGTAATTCAACCATGCTCAAAGATTATTTCCTGTAATTTTTGGTGATAATGAGATTTTCAATAACATTGCAGAGCAGTAACTGGGTAAAGTGGGGGGAAAATTTGAATGGTTTAGGAAAATTTCCTAAGGCCATATATATTGATTTATTTGAGATATATTCATTCAGTGAACAAAGAATAATTCTAAAATGAAAACCAAAACAAAAGAAGTGGTTGACATGCATCTCAGCTTTTCAATAATCTTTTAAATCTTAATCTGGATATCTAACTGCTCCCTTTCACTAGGTATTCCTAATACTGTCTGTTTCATAAAGTATACGTCTTGTGTCTCATAGACTGCCTTTTGCATTTGTGTGTGGGGTCTCACCAAGCAGCCAAGAAACTATGAAATACTCAATGCTTTTTTCTTGATTCAGCTTATTCTGTGTTCAGGATTATGTTAACACACACAGATCTTAAATGCTAAAGAGGCTGCAGTAGCTATAATTCTACCTCTTCTGAAGTACAGCAGAAAAGTGGAGCTGAATTCAACTGTGATGAGACAGACAGTGTCAGATCAGCTTGTGCACTGGGCTAAAGTTTTGTTAGAGTTGAGGATTAGCTACTAGTGAAACAGCAAAATAATTAAAGGAGTCCACTTACATTTCTAATCCTTAAGAAATAGCATTTAGGGATTGAAAAGGATGAGAAAATATGTATGGTCTTAAGCCTATTGACATATCAAATTATAAAAAGAGTTCCATTTAATATCCAACACAGATTTGCTTTCATTCATTCATCATGCAAAAATACCAGAAGTTTTAAGGTGAGAAAAATAATATTTAATTTGGACTATAACAGAACATTTTCACAGAAACTTTTGTGTTTTCATTTTATAATAGCACAGTGCTTTTGCAGTTTCTTTTTTAAGTTCTATGTATATTTATGGAAAAACTGATGAGAAAAAAAGTGCGGATTTTTTTTTTAATGAAGGAAATTTATCAATTAATTCACATCTGGAAATATTCACAAATAAGAATCTAATCCTCCCTGAATTTTTTCATGGAAGTTTAACTTATTTTAATTATACTGGATTGAAATAAATTGAAATATAACAAAGGATAAGATGGCAGCATGTTTTTACTTCTTCCTTGTTTCCATTACTTCAGTATGTCATCCATGCTATTAGATCTTCACCAGTGCTAGTAATTTGCTGAAGTGTGAGGAATTATCCCACATTGTCCTGGAGACAATCTTGTACATGTTTATGACTGTTTAATATATTTAACATATAAATAGTTATATGTTAACAGTTAAATGGCCAAATATGAAGACCTGACCAACAGAACTTGCTGCAGAGCAATATGTTTGGATTTGGAATGTGAGTTTTTATCTGCCTAGGTCTTCTTCCCTGGATAAGAAGCACCTCTTAAATGCGAAATTTGCCCAAAGTCCCTACAGAATAGAAAATAATAATTAAGCATATATCAAAAATCTGGGAGAGGGGAGTGCTTGTGGAAGTGAAATGGAACAGTAAGATTATAGGGCATGCAGACACTTAAGAAATAGAGTTTATATTAGACCTCCAAGACAGCCAAAACAAGCTATGATGGCCAAGCTGTGACATACAGTTATATAGTTTTGAGATTCACATTAATAAACCAAAATAAGTGAAAATAGTTTCAGATTTAAAAGGGAGGTGCTCCTAACAATGTAGCAGCAGACAGCCTTATGTATGACAGCTCCTTTACAAGATCCATTTTCACTGGATTGCCTGACAGCCATCTATCACTGAATCAGACTTAGGTGGCAGGAACTGAATAGATTTTCAGAACAAATCTCATTCTTTCAAAAAACCACAGGGTTGATGCTGTGCTATATAAGTTGGTCACTCATAGCTGTTGATAACTTACACTCCCCTTAAACCTGTAACAATTACAGACCTCTCTAGTGGACGCCATGTGTGTCCTTTGATGATTACAACACAGCTTGGCACAATATTTCTGTGGAAAGCAATGAAAGTTATTTTAATGTCTTAGGTGATAATCAAATGGAAGTGAGCCAATTAATGTGTAGCCCTTTGTGTTTAACTTCCGCATAGGTCTCATAACTAAAAATAATCATTTCTGCCATTAAATGAACAGGCCAGCTGCTGACCATTCTACATGCATTGACAATACAATTCCACCACTGGATGGTGATATGAATCTGCTATGACACGGTGTGCCTGATCTTACAAAGGATTGCACCTGCAACTCAGCTTTGCCCTCAGCCTGCTGTTGACTGGCTGCCTTGAGGCTGAGTACAGCAAAAAATGTAAGACAGTTTGATCATCCTGCCATGAGGATCAAGACATTGCTTCAGTGGTGATAAGTTTTCCCGTTCCTCTTTTGAAAGCTCCTTGAAGGCTCTCTTGCTATACCACAACCACATACATGAGACTGACATCCATTTTGGGACAAAGTAGGTGATGGAGGACAGCTCTTCTCAAAGATTGGAAAAGAAACAGGCAAGTGAATGTCCTGTATAAAAGATGAAGTCTTTTCCTTGAGAGTGATAATGGGGTAGTTGTGACGGGGATTAGTGCCAAAACACAAACTGTTCAGCGTGTACTATGAACAGTTTTGGGATGCTCTGCAGATAAAGCAGTATAAATGGCATGGAGCACTTTAGCCTCGGTGCCTTTCGCTGACCATCCCTCCATCTTTCAGGAGCTGGATGTCTCCTTTCTTTTTCACCCCTGTGCTTCTTCAATGTCCTGATAATTAGTTCTTCAGTAATTACCTCTATTTTTCCTCATATCTTCCTACTTCCGGTCCTTCTTCAAGGTCCTTCAAACTCTTCTATTCCTAAGTTCTGTTTGCTTCCTCCTAAATGGTTCCTTCTTCCCATATTCCTTTAGATGAGACATCCAGCTTCCAGATGTATCTTTTCAACTCTTTTGTTCAGCTAGACACATTTCACAGACTTTACCTATATTTTTCTTTACAAAAGTGATTAAGAAATCATCATCATTCTTCCTAAATAAAAAACTGAAAAATGTCTTTCCCTGAACTATATATTTTTTGTTCCAGCAGTTAGTGGAGGAGATGGTGATTGACTCACTCAGTCTGCATGCAGTTCTGATTTGAAATGGATTGCAAGAAAATGCCATGAGATCAAAGAATTTAATCTGAAATTAATGAGAACTCACTGAAAATGCAGGTATCAGAAAGACTGAAAAAAGCTGGTTTGTAAAATCAAGATTTATAAAAGTATCTACTTCTATGTCTGTGACTTCCTAATCCAGATGCTGTATTTCCACTGTGTAGTCCCCTGCATATTCATTCACACCTGTAAATGGAGTAGCCAAAGAAATATTAAATCTTATTTCACATCCATTTTGAAACCATGTAGATGGATACACAGTGGCATTAAAATATTCGTGTGTGAATATTTGCATACTGCATAAAGATGTATTTGCTTACCAAGTGATAAAAAAACTGCTAAAGGCAAAAAATTAGCATAAAGAAAGTGCTTTCATACCATATACTGGAAAAACAACAGAATGTGGCATTTCCATAACATCTAAACAGAAGATATTCTCAGGATACTGATGCCACCTATGAGATCAGCAGAATATTAAGGCATTTGAAACTTACTGCAAGATTGTTAGCAGAGTTAATAGGAACTCGGAAAATTCTATATTAATGAGTAAGGATCAATAATTAAGATGAAACCAGCACTTTATTGATCATAGACCACTTTCTTCTATTAAACAATAAAATCATTTAATTTAATTAGATTAGTAAGTGGGAGACTGCTGAAGACAAACCACCCTGCTGGAGATTTTGACTTTATTACCACATCTGCCCAAAGGTCACACTGCTTTTAACCTGCACACTGGCTCTGTGAAGTGTTGTGTTGTGAAAATCTATTTCAAAATCTCTGTGACAACCAATATAAAAATACCTTATTCAATATTTCAAACCTAGTAATTTAAACATTTTTTATACCATTCTTTTAGCAAGGGTATTACTTTCCACCTAGGAAGGCACTTGGGTTCCTTAAGAGTCTTTAGCCAGTATATCTATCACTAAGAATTATCCTCATGATGATGTTCTTAACTGCATATATTCACTATTTAATAAAGCAGCTATTTTTATGATGGAAATGATCTGGACATGACAAATAAATTATTCAGCATTATAAGGATATTGTCATTGGCACCAGGTGTGAGTTAAAATTTTTAAATTAGTCTGCTAGCACTTTTGACAGATCGTGCATATGTTCTATAAACTTTTTGCTTACTTTACTATTTTTACCAATTCATTAGTTTCTGTTACTAGGATGCCTTGTAGAATTGAAGAAACATTTAATAGAAACTATAATATTTAGCTGATTCCTTAATTACATTCCAATGTTTTGAAAGAGGAAAACATTAATTTTATAACTCAAGAATCAAGAACTTAAATTAGAAGTTAAGAAATGTTCAAAAGGAGACAGAAGAAAAAAATCCAATATGTTGAATTGAATTTTTTCGCTAAATCATTTTGCATGTAGAGGTTTTCATTTATGTTAGATATTATCCTTTATGTTACATTTTATGCATCTACTTAGTTTTGCAACTGAAAAACCACTATTTTTCTAATTATTTAGAGTAGTAAGATAAAGAGTAAAACCAGTAAAGGACAAAGAGGAGATTTGGCCTCATTATCCTACTCCTACCACAGTGGAACATAATCAGAGATGAGGTCTGCAGTGGAATCACTGGATCAGCTGCACTGGACTTTCTGTTGTTCTTGGTGGTCTGCTGTTCTGTCAGTATTGCCATTGTGCACTGCATCTGAGAAAAACCCAGGGCAGGCTGCCTTTTTTTGCTAATTCTCCCTAGTGTGAACTGGCTGCTTGAGAACTTTGTAAAAAGTACATTGAGACTTTTCTGAGTTCCAGGTGATTTGGTTTTGTCCCTGAGGCATAATTGCTATGTCTTGAGGCTTCCTAGAATTAAGTGCCAGCAGTAACAGTAAGACAGCATGAAGTGTCCCACAGAAATGCTTTTAGGGTGACATCCCAGATATGTACAGGGAAGTGTGGGGCACACTATGAAGGGTTATGAAGGTCTTGGAGAGGTGCAGGATTTTCTGGGATTTTGGAGCATTGGGAAGACTGGGATTTTCCCTTTTGTAAATAGCAAAAATTGATGCTACCAATCAGTAGATGGCTCTCCTGTCCACTGTGCCAGTTTCTTCTTGGCGGGAAGGAATCCCAGTGGAGATTGTGAGTGAACAAATATTCATGCAGTGTGCATAAGGAAACTGCAGCCTTGACCAGAACTAGGAATAAATCCTATTGACAGTATTGACACCTCCACAGATGGAACTGTGAATTTCTGAAAGAGGTAAAAAAAGGGAGAGAGGAATCAAGAAATAGTGAAAAAATACTTGGGGACCCAATAAGGGCACTGAGGAAAAGGGAAGGTAACTTTTCCAATTGTGCAAATGTCTTTCTTCTTGCCTACTTCATTGCTCATCTTCTGCCTGTACTATTAAGAAACATGTGTCCATGACTATTGAAAAATGACCAGCTATATGACATAGAGATTCCTATGTAAAACATTTATCATTCTGTGACTGTGACAGCTGTAGGACTGTCTGTTCATTAGTATTTAAATCAGTTCATAAATATTTCACTCTAAAATCCGGCTTAAATAAGCCTTACATCTGGTCACGGTAATGCTGTAGTTTAGCGTCTGTTGTAAGCCTTAATTCTAGCCTGATATAATGCTATTGTGTAGTTATACAATTTCATAAGGGCACTTACACAGTAAAACAGGGATTTAATGGAGCACTTTATCTTTTTGCAATTTTTAGTTTCAGCTGACCATAGCAAGTGAAGCTAAAGGTTGTATAACATTGCACATCTCCCTCTGGCGGAATGATTCCTTTGCATAGAAAATTCTCCATTTTAAGAAAAGGACGTGATGTTTCTGAAAGTCTTAATGAAGATTTTTGCTAAGAAATGGGAATGTATACAATCCATTCCTCTCATTTTCTTCTGGTTTGTCTCTTCTGTTTAATTTTCAATGTTTTGAGTGATGATTGTGAAGGTGTCAGAATGATCTGAGTAATGACATTTTCAAAACACAGAGAATCTTAAGGACAAGCAGATACAAAGGATATTTTAGGTCAGTAAAAGAAGTCAGAAACTTAATATAAAAGTAGATTCTTTCCCTTATATTTCCACATTACTCTGTGTTAACCAACACTAGAACCTATTCCACTCAAATATCCCAATCTCCATAATTTTCTCATTCTGTATGAACTTTGGGAAAATAATTAATGGGAGGACTCTGAATTTGTCAAATGAAGATTAGGAAAAAAGAATAGCAGAAATGTCACCATTTTTCATTAGCAGTCATATATGTGCAACTAGCTACTTTGAAAGAGCATAGTAGGAGAAAAACAGTGGTATAGAAAGGTCAGTAGCCATCTCATTTTATAGAGGACAAGCGTCTGCAGAAGGCTGTCAGGTGCTTGCCTTTTAGCTTTGTTCATTATCACACATTACAGTATCCCCAATCCAGTGATTCTCTCCGTTTGTTTTTGTGTAACCTGAGGTACAAAGCAAGACACCAATGGAAATTTAGTGCAATAAAACTGAGCGTTGTGTAATAATAATATTATTATTTATTTATATATTGTGTATTTAAATAACATGTTCCACGTAAGAGTCTTAGGTAATTTTAAAACATTAAATCAGTAAACTCCATGACATTTTTGCAAATATTTTTTGCAAAGAAAAACAAAGAACAGAAAATGGCAACCTGCCCACCAATGTATGCAATTTATTTTCTCTGATTTAGTCCATCCAAAAATTAAATGTCTAATATAAGCTCCATGCCTAGGATTCTTCTATAATCAAGACAGTGAAAGAAATATTTTCAGCAGTTGGTTATGCCATCTATCTATTAGGTAGTTATTCTCTGGCAGGTCTTCCTTCAACATCTATAGCTGAAGCTATAGGCATCTTTAACGTGAAAAAAGTTAAGCGATATGAATCTTCAGTAGCTAAATGGCTGACTTTTAGATCCTTATTTCCATTTTTTTTTTCTCCAACGGATGAAGAAAATAGTTAGCTGAATATGTTGCTTGCCAGGGCTTTTCACTCTCAGCCTCTACTGCACTATTACCCTAATTATAGAAATGCAATGTTATGAGTCAGTACCTGGTATTTAAAAATGGCTTTTGAAATGGTTGAGACTTATTTCAAATTGCTGGGAGTCATCCTCTGGTTAAATATTTTGAAATAATTCAATACTATTATAGACTAGATTTTCATGGTCTGATTTTTCAAAATTGCTAGGTATCGAATCTGCTGAAGTCTTCTGAAAACAGACTGCTTATTCCAATACTGAAAATGTGAGATGAATTCCAGGGAAATTCTGGCTGAGAATATTAGTTCTGAGTCCTTTTTAAAAAAACTAGAGATTTAGAACAATACAAGGGTTAATGTAGCTGAAAATATGCAGAGCCATGAACAACCGGTGTTTCCTACTTGTAAAACCACCCTTGTTGAAACAGGAAACCTCTTGTGATTTTTCCTACTTTCAAATAAAATCAACGTGCCAAAGTTATCAATATCCTTTCCTGTATAATTCTATTTTGTTTAGATACTAACATAGATTTGGTGCATTAACTTTCCAGCTGAGTGGCTGGAGCTTGGTGGTTTAATCGCCAGTTGCTCCATGGTTTAGTATATAAACTCAGCAGCTGTTGTTTTCTGTTGGACGTGGTTTGGAGAATTTGCAGATACTTCAGCTCTTTGAAAGCCAAAACACTTTGACCCAGCTGCACTATGAAAGAGAGCTGGCAAAACTTCTCTCCAAGCAAATATATCCAATTCATTCAAACTCTGCTTACAATATGTTTGAGACCAGACGCTGAAACAGCAGAAATGTATGATGAATAACAGACCAAGATCAAATAAACTATGAGTAGTAGTGGTTTTCTTAGTACTGCTCAGGAAGCTACACTATCTATCAAGACTTTGGCTATTTTTGATCTCTCTGATGGAGCTATTCTCTTGAGAGTGAATTCTGATATTAAAGCTGTTCTGACAGATATCAGGAAGACACTTTTCGTATAAAGGAATTTTTTTTAAGTGAAAATAAAATCACTGTGGAAGTGCAATAGTTCCAAAAACCGTGAGAGTAAGCATGTTGCTTACCTGTTTAGAAAATTGTGCGTGTACTTCACTTTGATGCAAACTTAGAAGAATTTAAGAATGGCCTAGTATACAGAGTGATAAACATTACATAAGTAGTCTTCTGCATAGATAGCATTTATCACTTCTTCTGAAAACTTCAGATATAAACAAATTTCACGAGCCATATAGTATTTCTAAACACCTTGTATGATAACATTTTGGCTACAAGAATACACTTCACTTCCACAGTCAGTATTGAACATCTGTAGGTTCTAAGATACTCAACAAAACTGAAAACATTTTTTTTTGTATAAGGTGCAGAATCTTACAAGGGATGTATAGATTTTAAAAGTTAATTTAGTGCATTACTTGCAGCACTGAGGTCAGTGATTGTTCCATTACTGACTCAGTAAGGATCTACCATCTGCTTGCTGAGCTGTTCCAGTGAAACATAATTAGAGGAATCTTACCATTACTTGGGACTCATGACTTTATGCCCTGAACTATGGCCATTACAGGATAAAAACTGAATGCCAGATTTACAAATTCCTGATGGGTTTCCTGTTGAGTTATGGAACAATAACCTGAGATGTACATAGGCACATTAAGAGTTGGGTGATAAGCAGCTTGAGCTCCTATAAAAATAATTTGGTAAGAGTAGGGGGCTTCAGAATAATAGTTGGCCACACGCTTGATACATTTTGAATACAACTAAAGAGCCATGAAAAGAACATTTTAGCCTTGTGTAAATTCCAGTCACTCTGAATGAATTTGAGGTTAGGTCTTGAAGGTTCGGAAGGATGAAATACATAGGGAAGTGGCAGCTCCAACTAATGAACTCTTTTTCCCACCTCGACTGGCACAGATTAACCTTTGAGCTTGTCTCTCATACACTGAAAAGTTTAATTTTGCCTGTACTGCTGAACAAACCAGGCCCAGATGGTTAAACTACAGTTTCGGTTAATGCTGCAGCCTTTCTCCAAAGTTTACATAAAGTAGAAAACACATTAGAATGCAAGTTAGTGAAATATACACTTAAAACATAGGAACTGATAGAAGACCTGAGGTCTTTCAAATCTTTATTATGTGCTGTTACATAAAGTCCCAGCATAAGTTTCAATATTGTTCCTGGGAATAAAGGTGTAAAAAGATTAATAAGAACTTGAAGTGCATTCATGTTCATAGCACAGAACTATTTAGGAACAGACTGCAGAGGATTTACATGAAGATGATGGATGTCAGAATAAAAAAGTATATCTAGTTTATTGCTTGAAAAAACGACTCAAAAAGAATCTCTGCATGAAACTGCACTGACAAATCAAATGTTTTATTGTTTTGGAAAGACGTAAATTCCAAAATTTGAGGTTCAGGACCTCAGAGATGGCATCTGTTTCAGCTCTGCTGCCAAATGTGTAATACAAGTCCCCAAGTTCAAGTGGGAGTTGTACAGAAATAATGTTGATGGTTTTTGTTCTTTCTGAGGGACAGATTACAGTAGCAATATTTCTTTACATAAGAAATTGAGGGAAAGTGTGTCTCAGCAATACAATTCTGAATAGAAAAAAAGAATCTGGAGACGAAATAGAAAATAATAAAACAAAAGGCAAGCATTCTAACAGAAAGGGTTTTTTAATGACCAGTTGCATAATTTAACTTCATTCAGACTGTATAATTTATGCTAATACTGTTAAAGCATAGAATAAAATCTTATATTCTCTACAGAACAGGAACATAGATGTAAATATTTTGATCATAAAATACAATTCCAGAAAATGATGCCTGTATCTTTCCTTTAATTTTTCTGAAGGATATGATTCCAGTGAGATTTCTTTGGTTTACAGAATCACTGAGTGAGTTTCTGGGTTCCTATTTGCCAGGAGGTTGTTCAATGGTGAATTCTCCCTACCCAGGTAGTGAGTTGTAATTCTGTGCAGTTGTAATACAGGAAAACATTTTTCTACTTCATCTGTTATATATTTCATTCATCACATAAAAAAGTTGTATGCAGGTTTTGGAACTGAGAGTCTGAAGTAATTTATTTTGTCTGTTATGTGAAATGTCACATACATGGAGTGAAAGTCTGGCCCAACTGAACTTAACAGAAGTAATTTCTATTGGCCCTCACAGTGGCAAGATTTTGTCCATAGCCATCAATAAAGATGTCAGTATTTACTAACAGTTACAAGACAGCTTATTTATTTATTTATTTATTTATTTATTTATTTATTTATTTATTTATTTATAATGACACATAACTGAAGAAGCTTTGATAGCAGTGAAAATTGCTGCCAAATGGTGACATTTTATTGGTGACTCTTACATTGATCATGTTAAAATACTACACACATTGATTCTTTAATGTTTTATGCTTCTCAGCAATGACTGGGACAAAGTTTTGGTTGTGCTTTTCTTTGGCATTTAAATTAAATTAGTGACAACGGATTGTTATAATGGATGCTGAATAATTTTAGTGTCTGAAAAATCATGTTATATTATACATTTTTATTTTAACATTTTTCCTTGATTATCATAATTTTTTCTTCTACACAGTACCATTTTTCTCTGGTCGTTTTTGAAAGACTTGTGAGTGGTTTGAAAAATAGTAGATGACATGCACTGACCTGACAGTAGTTTAAGTACTTCAATTATAAATATACATTGATATGTCATATTGGAATGACTAATTACATTGAAAAGTGTTGATTAATTATCGCGTAAGAATTCTACACTGTAGTATTCTCACAAGGTGACATCTACAAATGCAGGCCTGACACTTTGATAAGGAAAGTGGCTTGTAAATGGAACCTGTAGCATCAAATACCCTGAACAAATCTGTGTGAACATGTTTTGAGCTTTCTGTATCCTCACAAAACTGATACCCTTCCATTTAATCTTCTTAGATTTTGTTTTCTTATTCTTTTCAGTGAAGCACCTTGTAAATCCTTCCAAACTTAAGAAATGTAATATCTTTTCCTCCTACCACACCAGAGACCCTGACCCCACAACAAAGAAGTAGCTAACATTTCTTTTCAGGAAAGACAATAAGCATACAATTAACTCTTGACACAGTTATGGCACTGTCAACTATGTGCTTACACCATTACACAAAAATACCTTATAAATAATCTTGCTGCATTGGGGATTTGCAATGTAAAAAGCACCTTGTTAATCTAATCCCTGTTACTATGTTCACTATATCATGGGATTCAATGCAGACTATTATTAAAAATCTCAACTATTTTATCAGATTTGCAAAGACAGAACTAGCGAATACACTTTTTTCCCACCATGTAAATCCAAATAAATGGTGGTAATATAATAGCATTTAGCATAATATTCTAGTCTATATGTATATTATGCAAGAGCTCTATTGATTAAATAGAAATGTTTTGTGCAAATATATACATAAATAAAACTCTAATGATTAGTGTGCAATCATAACATAATATCAACATGTCATCAAAAAATCAACAAGATATGATAATATTTTAATAAAGTGTATTACAAGGAAAGCAATCAAGCTATTTAAAGAACAAAAAAAGATGTTATATTTCATGAACTTGAAATTTTTGCTTGAACCTGGTTAGTGTGTTATCAGCTCAAGATGTCAGTGTTCATACCTTTTGTAGGGGAAAATCATTCTAAGCACCTAAATATCTGTTTAGTTATTTAGCAGATTAAAACAAATAATCCAAATGTTATAATAGTTAATATCCTTATATGATTGAAATTAAAACAAGTAAGTTTCTGTAGATTTCCAAAGGTACTTAGAATAAAACCTTATCTTTAATATTAATTCAGCTGGGAAACAAAAATTCAAGATCAGGGGAAAGTGGATGAAGAAGGAAAGAAAAACACGGATCAGGGTTATAGATGTTCTGTCCTGGACATTGATGAAACAGTCATTACAGACAGAGATGGCATCCTGTGAAGAGATGAATTGCTGCTGCTGCTGCTACTTTGCTGAAGGTGCTTTGAAATGGAAATATTAACAGGCTTGAATGTCCTGACCAAGCAAGGTTGTGTGCGGAAATCAGAGCTGTACTTGGCAAATGATAAGAAAAATTGCAATCAAAGCTGAGTGGCAGAAGTGCAACACATTTCCACAAAAGAATTAGAATTAGACAGTATGGCAAGGATCTAGAAATGGAAATGTTCAAAGGCACAAATGAATTGTCTTTTTTAGGAAGAATTCAAATCTAATCTTCACTAGCACAGGAGTGCACATAAAAGGTATCTACTGACATAATCAAATTTGGATTTACACCAGCATCTGCAGGGGCAATATTTGGGCAAACCTGTTTTTTTTTGAAGAAAATGCTGTTAGACTGGTTGAAACCTTTCTCATAGTCACAGAGAAATAAACAGGGAAATAGAAGGAGGCAGTGCTGACAAAATTCTGTGAGACAGGAGTGTGAAGCAGTTGTGGCATCTCTGGGGCTCACAGTTCTTGAGCAGCTTTGTTGAATGTGCAGTGTCAGGGCTCTGTATCAGATGAAACATCAATTATGTTGAGGTTCTGGAAATGGAAGAAACTCTAGTGGACTATGGAGCTTTCTTTGGAGCTGTGACATCTCAAAAGCCCATTCCCAAGCTATAGAAATGGAAACCTGGCTACCACATCAACTTTCTGTCCAGTTCTTGAAAAGGCTGTCAAAAAAGAGAAATCCGGGGCTCAGTGAAGAGATGTTTTAAGTGAAATACTGCCTATAGTGCTAAAGCTCTGTTCAAACCTAACAAACTTTTAATCTCCTTCAGTCATTAAGTAGCTACAAGCACCGCAGGCTCTGCTTTGAAAAAACCCCCCAGTATCTGAAATAAAGGCAAGACACGTGTATGGAAAATTATATCACCAGTTATTTTGAGGAAATCCTGTGGAACTGCAAATTGTGAAGTAGACTAAAAGTGAGGTGGAAAGAGGGCAGCAGGTATAATATGAGCCACCACTGAGAATAGAAAAAGGCAGAGAAGAGATTTAAGGCCTGATGGAAATTGAGTTTGTTCTAACAGGAAATGGGTCTATGAGCAGAGAAAATTTATTTTTCTTCCTCCATAGAGGAAACTGCCATTTTTTAAATGTTTTATTCTACATGGCCACAAATTTTGGCTGATAATTTTGTTCAGAATATAGAACAATACTGTATGTTCATTCTGTGGCATTTTTGTCAAAATAGCCCTTTTAACAGAAACTTTAAAAAGAGTTTAAAAGTATAAATACTGACAAAACAGATGTCACTTTGCTGTTATAGTATGTTTACAGTAAAGTTATGTCATGAGAAAGTTTCCTGTTTCAATTAAAATCCCTTTTGTTTTAAAATAAGAAATTTACCAGGCCTCATTAGTGCCCTACAATTCTTATTTGCAGTTCATTTGAAATAGTGTTTGCTTAGTTATATTTTTTTATCCGAGTGCTGGTATTGTGTCACTGACCTGTAGAATGCAGCAGACGTACTATTATACTGCAGTTTCCAGAGCAAATTTGAGCCCTCTGGGAAATGCAGAATAAATCATAAGAAAGTTAAAGAAATTCATTCAAAGCCTCATACTTCTTCCTTTCCCCTTTTTCCTCTCTGTTTTCCCCTTTTCCAATGTCTCTGAAAGTTTCAGCATCTTTCGCAGTCCAGAAAACATTTCTTCAAAGTCTGCAAGGTAGAAAGGCAAGGGGACCAAAGGCACAGCCTGTTGAGGGCTGTGTGTGCACAGAATGTTGGTAAGTAGTCTACCACCCGCTCAGACCTTCCCTTTCCCCTGCAAAGCAAGCCAGGGTATGTGGGGATGGCACATCAGGGTGGCTGTCTGTGCCTTGTCTTTGTGATGCTGCGAAGAACTCGGGCTAGGGCAAGGCAGATGAACAGGCAGATGTGAGCAATCCAGGGGAATGAGGACTCCTCTGAGCCAGCCCTGCCAAAACAGAGAATGGGAACAGACAGGGAAGGAGTCCTTGCTGAAATCCAGAGTTCAGAGGGTTGGTGGGTGTCTGTGGCTGGATTCCTTAAGGATCTGGGAAAGGATTTAATTGAATAGAGTTCTGTGTCTGTATGTGTGCATAGGGGTTCCTTCTCTCTCTTTTTGGATGGGGAGGGCTGAAGGTGAAGTCAATAAATTGTTATATTCAAGGTCATGAGTTAGAGATGTAGAGATTTAAGGTATCTAAGGACTTCAGGAAGGTCAGAGAAAGGAAGAAGTGAACTGAAAAAGGAGTTCTCAAAAGCACCAGGAGTCCTGGTGCTACAGTGCATTAGCAGAAAAAGTATTTCTTTCATACCAAAAGCAAATGCAAATGATGTTTCTGATACATCAGTCAAGATATAGCTGTTTGGCAGAGGAAAATGTCAACATACATAAAGCTTCATAGAGTTGTCTGAAGTGTCTATGCAAAATAAAGATAAATGTTAACATTTTGAAGGGTTGTGACAGGTTTTAATAAAAAAATTATTTTGATTTTTTTTTATGCTTTAATTTTTTAAAATGTTTCTGCTTAAAGATAACTCTTTCAAGTATTGACAAAACAGGTATGCAAAATTGAAGAAAGGAGAGTGTGGAGTGAAACAGAGGCAGATAACAGACCTCAGGTATTTGCAATGATCTTTGCTTTCACTGTTGTATCTTACAGCTACTTCTGTGTCTTCCTCAAATTTCTACTCATTGTGTTTGTCTTCAAACTACAATAACTTCTTTACCAGTCCAAAAATTTGACCAAGTGCAGCACAGACATTCAGCTCATGGTAGGTTTCAGTTCACTGAGAGCTGTGGCACCACTCCTCACAATATAGAACAAGCTGGTAATTTTGTGATATGCTTCTTAAAAAATGCAAACTAACAGTGTTCTTACTAGAGCAATGGAATCTGAAAGATTGTTTATTTTACAGTATGATATGTGAAAATATTGCTTAAAATTTTACTTTGATAACAAGAGTTTTTAATTGTTGTATGGCCTCATTTACAACATGCTTCTTGGATACGTTTATCATGAGGGAAAGAAAGAAGATGGTTCTGCTCTCCCCGCCTCGATTCAGATTTATTTAGTTCATATAAATATGTTTTCTTTAGCTATTTTCTTGACTTCTTCATTTGTGAAGTTTTAAGCTCTTTTCTCTCAACATACTCAACAAAAGCAACAGGTATTGCATAAGAGTAACTAAATCTCTCATTTAATTTTTGAAGCATGGAACACTGTGGAATCTAACATACTAAATAACATTTTCAGTTATCATTATCACTAAGTAGCTTATAAATTCAGAAAACCAAACAAAATAAAACAAACCCTCAAAACCCAAGCCCTCAATAAACCTGAAGTTAACAAAAAATTTCCTGTCCCCAAACTACTTTCTGTTTTGTCTTTGAATTGAGCCAGATGTCTAAGTGTGGCCCATAAAGACAGACAACAGGGTGTTGTGCTTCATTCAGACAATGGTATTTTAAGTTCCTGTGGGTGTATAATCATGCACATCTGTGTGCATCAGCACTAAGAGACTCCCCAAAACGGTCCTATCAAACTATTTTAACTTTCATGATTGATTTCTCCCTAGCTTTTCAATGTGAAAACTCCTCTCCTTTTCCACAGTCAGGAAGACAAAAAAAATTCTGATTAAATGCAGTTTCAGTTTATACCAGTCAAGACTACATGCATGTGAATCTATCCCACTTCAGGTCAGAATGTGAGGGATACATTTTTCTGTATGAGTAACCTGGAGAAAAGTCAAACCTTATCCTACCTGTCTACACAGACAAATACAATTGGATTGTTTGTATTCCATGTTGTTAAAGTGGAGACCTTCAAAGCTTGCAAAGAAATTACACTTAAAAAAGAACTTCTAAGGTTCTTTACTAAACAAGTTTTGTTTCCTCAGTTTTCCTACTCAAACATGAAAGAGTGAGGTTATTTATTGAAAAATTCCATTTCTTTGTAGAGATTTTTCTTCTTAATAGCAAAGAGGAATTTTTTTTACATACTAATTAATTGTGTGAAAGAAATAAGGGAAGAAAAGCTACTTGTGTACCCTTCATGTTTTGCACATAAATCATACTATCTGTTATGGTTGCCTCTCTTTTTTTATGTACGTAGATATATTTATTTAGAGTTAGTAAAGAAGAAAACGGGAAAACTGTGGTAAGGTGCATTTATCTTGAATGATTTAATTTAGTCAGTAGGGCACTCATTCCTGCTGAAAGCTCTCAATTTTAGTAAAAATGGTGTATTATATCGATGTAAGATTTATCCCACCACATACTGTAATCCAGTACATGAATAAAATAATCATGAATAAGACAACCTATTGTGAATGAATAGATGATACAATAATGAGGAAAAGTAAAAAAAAAAAAAGAAAAAACCTTTTTAAAGAGCAACATATTTTTTATATCATATACATGAAAAAAGGACAGATTAGAGCAATTCCAGAGATGAATCTGTTCTGGCATTACAGGAACAGTGGCAGCACCAAAGCTCTTCTCTGTGGAACTTCTTTTGTAATCTCATCATTTTTTCTATGGCAAGAAGATTTGAAATAAACTTTAAAACCTATCTTGTCTTCCTAGATGGACAGTATTATTTATACGGCTTGTTAAATGAGAGGGAGACATTTTGGAAGTAGCAAAGCTGGTGTGAATTTCCAATTGGTTTCTTTTTTTTTTCACTGAGACGTAAAATAAGAAAGTTAATGTGCAAATTTCTGCTGTACTTGAACCACTGTCTTTTGTAGATGTCACTTCCAAATTCCATGTGAAAATTTTATTCTTGAGATGCTGTAGACAAGAGTAAAAAGGAAAGGCAAAGAGGAAAAAGAATATAAAATTTGAAAAAATTATGTGATATAATAGTAAAATTCAAAACAAATGTAATGTTTTAAGTTGGTTGATATAATTAATAAGAAATTGCACGTGGTTCTCTCCCCTTATCTTTCCACTGTACTGTCAGAACAGACAGAGGGAACATAACATGACACACAGCTGGATTCCAGCACAGACATTCGTGATGCATGTGGATTTTCAGTGGGGGAATTTAAACAGCTTTACTGATGTGAGCATTGTTGCCACTATGTGACATTTAAGGAGGTGTAGGAACACAAGGACATAGTTCAGAGAGGGGACATTTAAAGTTATTGTTAGGTGTGAAATGACTTAAAGAGAGGGCAGGTCAGACTTGGTTCTTTGGGACAGGAATGGAGAATGATACTAGGTTTTTGCCTCTGTCATGACTATTTCAGGTAAAGACTTTCTCACCAACATCTTCCTTGTTCCCCTTCCTTAATTCTTTGGTTGTGACTTATCCTTGACTGATGGTCACCAATTAAAAGGCATTTTGAATATATTTTTTACATCCCAACTGCATTAATCCCAAATGCATCACGGTGCAATATTGTCTTTACAATCCTGATTGTCATCAGATAATCATACCACTCTCTCAATTACCCTCAACTGAAATATTTTTTCCTTACATGATTTTATAATCCATGTAATTACTGTGAATTAGAAAACTAAATAAAGTATTTCAATAAAATGCGATTATTAATTAGGCTACAAATAATTTGGGCTGTTCTGCTCTCTGAACTCTGCTAATATGGGAAGTTACTGAAAGACTAAATTGTCTGTACTCATTAAGTCCTGCAAAAACTCCTGAAATAAATCCCAGTGGCCAGTACCAGTTTGTGAACAGATTAATCAATATGTCCATTAAGAGCTTTCCAGCCACACCTTCCCATCATTCACATTTTTCACACATGCACAATGGACAGGTCTGAATTTACATATTGTCATGAGGTCAGTTAGAAGACCAATCACAATGCCTTTGTCTCATGCCTGAAGAAGATCACAATGTATAACAGAGCAGTCTTTTTATAGTATACAAAGAAGAATGCCATCGCAGATGGAATTCCTCTTCAGCTTTCCATATATACCCCAAATTAGTGGAAAGGCACAAAAATAATATTTATAGCAGCTATATATAGTGTAATCAGTTCTTGTTGCATGGAGCATGCACCTGGGAGGATCAAGATCAGAGAATACTCATGCAGTCAGTCATGCAAAGACAAGTGTTTGTTGAAAGGGCAAGGTAGAGGTGTTCCCTCAGGCAGAGTAAAAGAAATTCTTCTTATGTCTATGCAAGTCCTGTGAAGGTCCAGCAAAGGTAAATAATCCTTTGCTAAGGGAGAATCTTTAGCAAGGCAGCAGGACTTCTTAGCTCCATTAGCCCCTCCGAACTCTGCAGTGAGCTGCAAAGCAGGTAGAAGACAGCTGAAATGACAGCTGCTCTTTCAGAGCTAAGGAATTTAATGAATATTGGGTGCCAGCCAGGTGTCTCTGATTTACTGTTGTAACACCATGCATGGTAGAATTGAAAAGAGAAGAAAACTGACCTACTCACTAGATTATGCTGTCTCTGGTTTAATTGTGTTCTACCTTTACATATTTGGATTTTTTAAAAAGTATGTTCTGAGGAAGAACATTGGTTTGGTTTGGCTTATGCATAGTTCTGCTGTTTAAAAACACTCATTGATTTCTTGTTTATAGCCTGATTTGACCATATTCTCAGTAATGACTGTTTATGTTTGCAAATTTGATAAAATTCTCTAGTGGCTGAACCTGACTTTGAAGTCTGTGCAGCTGCAACAAAGGAGGAAGCAACCCATATTCAGAAAGATTGTTTGCTAAAAATGGTAAAATTTCTATGATTATGTCTAACCTGTGAGATAAAAACATGCTTTCTAGTCGTGGGTCTGTAACTTGTTTCCTTGTATATCTTAGACTCACCTCCTGCCCTGCATCTTTTTCACTTTTCTCACTAACAAAAAAGATTTCCTCAAGAAAAGGAGAAATAATGTCTTCCAGTCCTGTGCCTGATCTAAACGATCAAATGAGTAGCACTATGGAGTGTCCTGAAAATATTTTGAGCAAAACTCATGGTATTTTGTAATGTTACTCCATTTTATCCTTAAATGTTTAGTATAGAAGATAAAAATGAAATTGGCACTTGATTGATGACTGTACCTCAGTGAGCATCTGTATAAATCATCATGTACATCACCACTATTTGATAATCACATTATCCACGTCACTGTCACTGCAACCCTTTATGAAAGGAAGAGACTTTTTCATGAGGCATTTCCCACACTGGTAGGAAAAAAAAAAGCTGTTATGTCTCTTATCTTTTTTTGTGTGTTATTTTTCTGCCAGTTTTTCAACAATAAACCAAAGACTGAAGGCAAGCTTATAGACATCAGTGTTCTTAACCCAATTTGGAAACACAAATCAATGAAAATCATCTCCAAGTTCAGATGCATTTGAGATATTGAGGTAAACAGCATCACAAGAATATTACCAGTTGTCTCTGACAGTTAATCTGGAAGATCAAACTATAAAAACCTAGGATAGTCAGTTCCCAAACTGATAGCAACCACTTCTGCACTAGAGAAGCCCCTTCAATTTTCTCACCACTTGGTTTTCAATTACAGAACTTCTACCGCCATTCTGCCTCAATACAGGGCAACAAATTGCAGCATGCATCATGTCATCCAAATCAATTATGTCTGTTTCCACACTNCTGTCTTCCTTTTTTTTTTTTTTTTTTTTTCCAAAGCACTGAACTTTGTTCTTTAACCTTCTAGGTATCTGTGAATCGCACGTGGGCTCTCAGAGCTGTCTCACTACAGTATCAATTGACTAAATGTTGTGATGAACTTCTTTGGCAATTGTGTGGCCCATTTCCATTGGTATAACTGAACAAAGGTACTGCTCCCAGAAGTCTCACAAAACAAAAAAAACTTGCAGTAATTTCTTCTCTGATTTGGAAAACAAGTTTTTGCATGACACAAAGAAATTTAAAATAAGCATCAGAGATTATGGAGTAACAGCACAATCCAAAGAAACACAATGACCTGCCAGTTAACAAGCTATGAAACTTTTTATCCAAATTTTGCAGAGGGAGGAAAATGGATGCACAACCTGTTCATAGGCAAGGCATGAAGTTGTTGGTATGAAAATGGAGAAGCAATGATCAGTAATAACCTGATAGACTGCAATTTCTTTGCATGGTAAAGTTCATAAATTGAAATATGCCAAAGGAGCCACAGTTTTAGCTTCTTTTATAAGCTGATGGTTTAACATACATGTTTTACACATGTTGGCTTGTCAATAACAATTCCTGAAGGGTCTGACCACTATATTGTTTTTTATTTACTGGTATCATTCATGTGCTTCATCAATCAAGTGTGAGATATAAGGAATTGCATTAGAAAATATTTGGAAAATTTCTTAAATATAAAATGGAGAATGCAATATGCATCTCTCTAGATAGTCTGGAAAGGTGTTTATATCCCAGGTTAGATAAATTTGCTATTTAAGTTAGTAAAAAGTTTTTAGCATAATTAATTAGTAAATTACTATCGTCATATCTGGTGTACTATATCTGTACAGTTCCAAACCGTCCAAATCCCAGAACTTGTGTTTTATAGCAACTCTAGATGACACTAATGCATGTAAATACCTTTATAAATGATATTATACAGCAGCACTAGAACATGATCTTGAAATTCCTTTAAACATAGTCCTTACAACACTGACATAACATCTCTGCTGCGTCTTAACCATAATGAAAGTGAAAATGACAATGTGCCAAAATAATACGTCACTGCCAAGTTAAACCTCACAGTAACAACTGGAAACACAAGAAGTTTTAAAATATATACTGCAGTTTCTTTTGCTTTCTTTCTGTTGTCTCTTCATCATTTCTGTCTGGCAAGTAGGAATGTTTCTTTTTTAGCCCAGATGTCTTTTTCTATTTCATAACTCATGTATGAAACTAACCTCTTCTCTACAAAATTTAATTCCTTCCTTCCTTCCTTCTTTCCTTCCTTCCTTCCTTCCTATGTCCTCCCCTCCTACCATTCTCTCCCTCCTCGCATCCATCCTGTAGTTTTCATGGGCAAACGAATAATCTGTGTCCTTACAGCTGTTCACCTTCACATATGGGCCCTCACCAAAAATTTTCAGTACTGTGGCAGTGCTCTACAATTGCAGTTTAGACAACAACTCCTATTGTTTTGTAGAACGTGCATCCTTAAATCATGTAAACCTTAGGATTTTCAGGGCAGTTTGCAAAGGTACAAATACATTCCATCTTATGAAAGTCAGACAGCAAAAGGAAACAGAAAAGGCTAGTGGTGTAATCAGTTGGTAATATAGTAATTTCAAGTCTAGTAAATTTATTTGAATTTGTTACTTTTTTTTTCTTTTACATCAAGTGTGTTTCTGGGCTTAGTCCACATGGAATTCCAACACAGTCCACCAAGAAAACTATGAATTAGCACCTCAGCTGATATATCAAAGTACATCTTTCCATTCCAAAAGCTGAAAAATTCAAGGTAGTAGACAGAAAAAGATAAAATTAGAAGAGAACAATAAGGCTTGGAAACACGAGATTACTGCTGGCATTTTGTCAACAACTCATGGCAGCAGTGTAAATGAAACACTGCAGCTACAAGGAAAGGGTGATGTTTCTGTGGCTAAGCCACAGTGCTCTTTATGTCCTAGTCCATCCGCGCTTCAGACAACAGAAACCTGGATACCAGTTTCCTGGATACCTTAACTCATACAATATTGAACCTTTTTATATCACTTTTCTTTTTATGCTCCTTTCTGATGGTCTGAACTATACCAATGCAGTATTTCTAACACTGAGGTTTCTACTCAAAATCCTGCATCGTAAAGTAAGGTTTGCACAACTCAGACCCTCACTGCATTATTAGTGTGCATATCAGATCAGGTTAATGTTCAAGGCATACATTCTACAAAGCGTGACAAGTCAGGGATAGAAAATGTTATTGATGATACCAAGTTATTCAGGATAATGAAAACTGAAATTGGATAATACTAAGTGGCAAGTGGCAGATATAGGTGAATGGAATTGAATCAAAACAAGATATTGTCAGTCAAAGCTTTGATAACTTGAGTCCTTTTGGATGTCTGGAGACAGGTAATCAAAGATGAAAGTATCAAATAATCTATTTTGTTGTTGGGATTTTGTTGTGTTTATTTGTCTGTTGGGTTTTTGGGGGCAAAATCTTGAATTTAACACTCCTCTTTTAAGCAAAAATTCAGGGGATTGTAAAAGAAAACTGTAGTATGATAGGTAAAGATGTATTTTAAAAAAATATTTACATTGCTGGTATTATATTTTATAATAATACTAAAATTGTTTAGATATAACTGTAGTTTTAAAACATCATTTAAATAAAATTCACCTGATTTACCCATACAATTGCACACAAGTCCAATAGACTTGCAGTTTAATACAATGAGGAAAAAGATCTGCAGACCCACAAACTATGTTCACAATTAATTTTGCTGCCCTCAATATTTTGCTGCTCTAGTTGGCAACCTATTCTGCTTTTATGGCAGAGTCAGCCCTGTTTGCATGCTTATGACCTGTCTATTATTAGTCCATTTCCTTAAGGAAAATAATTACTTGTTTGAAATTAATCTTTAAACCAGCTGACCAAAAGCTGCAATATTTGCATTCTTGCAAATCTGATACACAAAGGCACATTAATTCTACTTTTTTACCAGCTGGCCAGATTTTTTGCACTTCTTTTCTTTTTTTATAAGTGCACATTCTAATGTTATTCTTTGCTTACCTTTTCTATTTACTGTACAGGTTTATAAATATGTTCTTAGGGAGGCCAGGGAAAATGTATTTCTAGGGAATGGGCGTTTTTTCCCTTTTGTTCTTCAGCAACTTGTCTAATAAATCACTTTCTTCATACATGGATAATAAAAAGTTTTAATACTTCAGAAATCTGTTTCTCTGACTCCTCTGATTCTGACACTCATTATTGTGTGCTGAAACTCTTGTGTTTCGTTAGTTACAGACAATAACAATTTTTTCATTCTTAATCCACAAGCTTTCACTGATAAGATACTTCAAATACATCCCTTAATCTGGCTTTTCTCTCCTGTAAATAATAAACCAAATAACTAAAAATGTTCAGGTAAATCACAGTTTATAAGTATACCTAGTATAAAGATATTGTTTGTGTAAAATATATGCATATTTCAATATTTCTCTGCATTCTCACTCTTATTGTGCATTGTCTTATGCTTCAGGTGTGCAGTTGATTTTGACAGGATCAATTCATGAATCTACCACCTACCTACAACCCCAGTGAAGTGGGAAAAAAAAATTAATGAATAAAGCTGTTGCTAGATACAATTTTTCAAAATTTTATTAGTTCACTTCAGAGTGAAATCTCTAATTTGTGATAAAGACTATCAGAATAATGATGTTTGAAAGGATGAACAAGCTTAATATCAATTTTCTGACTTCTGCAACAACACACTTTGAGGATTAGATTAAAAAATATTTAATGGTAGACAATGACGGTATCTCTAAGACATTACAGAAAACTTACTAGTGGCAGATTTCTCTGAAGTATTGGGCATAAAAGGAAAATAATAAAAAAGTAGCCATAAATGATACATCTAGTCCTTGTCCAAAAAACTATCTGTCTTCTGAGATTTCTGCATTTCAGAATAGAGAGAATATTTCCAAACAGCCTCTGAGGTCCCAGGTACAGGAACCGAATAGGAATTTTCCTGACTGACCTGGTAGTTTCACAGTATCCAGTCAGGCACTTGGCTTGAGCATTCAGGAACCAAGAGGTCAGGCCAGCCTTAGAGCCAACTCATAAGTCAATTTAATGTCAGCCAGTTTCAGCCCCTGTAAATTAGAATAGGTATGTTAACTAATACCAGCTGTAGGCCAGCTGTTGCCAGGCTTCTTCTATATAGTTTAATTTTCAAGGGTCTTGGTTTGTTAAATTTGCCTTTAACATTGAGCAAACATTGTTATCACTTGTTCAAAACTACCAGTTCTTCCATGGATTTATTTATTAGCCCATTCTTTACCCTCTCTGACTCTGTTAAACATACAGAGCTAGGAAATGACTATTTATGGAAGGTTTTGTGATCAGATTCCATGTTAAATTCCTTCCTGCTACTGTTTAGCCAAAGCCATGAGCCTGCGTTGCGGTAGAGGCTTCATTTTCATTCAGTGTATTGATTTATTTATTTTTTGTGACACAGAAGCTACGTATTACATAGAGAATAAGGTTTAATCTGATCTCTAACCACATAATAGGACTAGTATTCTTTTTCTCTTATGGAATTGTTTTATATGTACAGGTTTTTATGGGTGCTTTAGATGTGCTCTGCACACGGCTGAACATCTCTGAAGAGATTCAATTGTTTCTTCCCACTGCGGTATTTCCACTGACTCTCACTCTCAGTGTTACTCAAAATTCATTAATACCTTTAGAAAATGGTCTTCTGCTGTGTGAGTTCCATTATCTAAACATACATTAAAAACAAGCAAAAAACTACCCACTGAAAAAAAAATCTTCTGTGCAACTAATTATTATTAATATATAAATATAGCTATTTTCTGTGTATGCACTAGCATTTGCCCATCAGAAAGTAGCAGAAAGAGTAGCAGGAAAACAGAGTGAGTGACAGCTTACTAGATTTTCTTTGATACAAAGATAATTGTTATAAATGGAATGCTAGCATTTATTTTAGTTTCTTAGGAGCTGTAGTAGTTTCTTGATTTATCTTCCAGACTAAAAGAAAATCCCATCTCTATTGCTGCCACATTTTTCTCTTTAAGACCTTGGCACATTAACATTCCCTGAACTAAATTCTACCCCTTCCCAGATTTCTCTGGCTGCCTCAACACCCAGACTTACTGTCATGTCAGTAGAAATATGGGTGGTTTCTCTTATAAGAAAGCTAAGCAATAAACATTTTTAAAATCAGTATGTGATGCTCTTATTTCCCAGTGTTGCAGTGATGTCATTTTGTCCATATTTTTAATTGTGATAACATTATCTCATCAATATTTATCTCATAACTGCCAAATTATGTAACTGAACTATCAAAGATAAATGCAAGATCCAGGTGTATGATACTTATTTCTCTTGAAAATTCTGACCTACTGTGGAAAGCAAAAATGAAGATTTTAGAGAGCATAGCATTATTATTGTTTAGCTTAACACATGTATGACAAATTGGAGAAACCTAGAATGTGTCAGTTTCAGTACAAAATCTCACAGGGTGATGATGTGTAGTAAGTCTAAAAGGAAAGCTTTCTCTTTTTTTCCTGCATATGTTGCATTTGCTTCTTTTCAAAACCTCCAAGACAATGTGCATGATTTTTTATAGAATTTGATAGTTAATGCTAGAAGCAGCTGGAAAATAATTTACTGCAAGCCCAGTGCTATACCTTGTCACTGAAAATAACAAGGCTGTCTTTAACCTTAAGAATTAAATTATATTTTGCAAGTATATGGCTGAAGAAAGTACTCTTATTATGCTCTCTCTTCTTCTGAAACTTTTTCCTTAAATTTGATATAAAAGTATATTTGATGTTCATCTAATTTTATCCATCTGTACCATTACTATGTACTATATGTAAATGTATTTTCAAATATCTTCTTTTGTAAAGACATCATACATGTGAATAAAACATTTGAACTCTAAGGTTTTAAAAAAAATCTTAAATCCCTTGTCACAACTCGTCAGCCTCATTGAAGTGCCTGGGTTCTTGTAATTACCCATTGCATCAAGCCCCAAAATCTTATTTTGATAAAGAAATTTAACTTTTTCTTTATCAAAAGCCAGTGATGTTTACATTGCTGAAGCTAAAATTGCTTTTCTGAGAGATCAACATTTTGTGTTCTTTCCAGTTTCTGAATTTTTGTTATAGAGTATTTAATTCTGATTCTTTGTTTTCCTGTTCAGTGTATTGGTTTACACCTTGCAATACGAACAAATAGTGGGAAACATCTGTAAACACTGGGAAAAAAGCAAAGGCAGATTGGATGTTTTCATCTGGTAAGGTTTTTCCCTTTCTTTCTTTTCCTTTTTTTTTGTACTTGTGTCACTTATTCCTTCTTTTGGTAGGTCTCATATACTTTAAAAGAGAAAATAAATTTTGGGTAATCACAAGAGATGAAATTCAAGGATTCTGATCGTCCAAATGTAATGCAAGCCTTGAAGCCAGATTTGAACATTCTTTTGTCTTTTTAATGGATGGTGTATTTGTTAAAAAATATAGTTTTGATCTTCCAAATACAGTAATGAACAGTTTCAGCTGTGAAGGCAACGAAATCAACAAACAAAATCCCCAAGGCTAGCCTCATCAAGCTGTCAAGGTATGAAATGGCATTTATTATCCCAGTGGTTATGAATGTGGAAGAGTTTGATTCTTTCTTTACTTGAGATAGGGCAATCAAAGTGATCCTGAATATAGTAGCTACACTGAGTGAATACAGCTTACATCCTGCCTGTAAACCTGTAAGGATTGTTCTGTGAAAAGTCCTTCAGAAGCCAAATTATACAGTGGTGGTGTGTATGTGGCAGATTTCTACCCTGACTTGTTCTCTTCCTGGAAGGAAATAAAAGGTCTCATAATTTCATTAAAGGAATATATAACAGATACATGCTTTAGTTCTTTCCTCCCTCCAAGTTCATGCACTTCTGGATGCAGGCTTCATCTCTGGCTAAGGAAAAGTCTGGTGGAAGTGCTTGTTAAAATATTAGACTGTTACTTGGTTAGTTACCAGGAACCATTGTTTTATGACTAAAATGAGGATAGCTGATTTAAGAAAAGGTAGTGGACTATCATGATCAATGGTTATGTTAACTTCAAACTGAGAAAAAAAATATGCACATTTGCAAGCTAAACCAGGTCTTTAAACCAAGAATATATGGGGAATTCAAGGTTTATAGCAGAATATCCAAAACATCTGAGGTGATAAAAAGGAAAGCATGAAGCAGCCAAAGCCATCAGGTTATGTCAGATAGCCAGAAGGAACAGCAGGAGAGTTGAGTGTTGTGTTTGCAAGGGTGCCAGTGCTGAGGGGCCTGAGAAGTGCAAGAATGCAAACTGCTTGACTCTCAGAAGCCAGAGTAAAGACAAATTCAGGGAAACTTGGGGGAGAAATAGAGAAAAATAGAGAAAATAGAGAAATGCAAGGCTGAAAATGCAGTATTGGAGTAGTATTTAAGTAGCATCTGAGAATGCAATTTGAAGCAGTTGTCTGAGATGAATAAAATGCAAACACTAGTCATAACATTAAAAAAAAATTAATTTTACATTTCATTTAGTCCTTTAAATCATAATTGTTAGAAGAAGGAATGTGAACATCCATTTCCCTGGAATTAGAAAAAACCACATGTGACTATTTGTCAGTATTACAAAATTAGTTTGAATTTTTAGATCCCAACAGAGTCTTTTAACAAGAGTATTGAAAATGAATGAGCAGAATTGTAAATGATGACTTTCCTTCCTCCCCCACAGTTGTTTTGGCCTGAGAAAAATAAGCTGCTCTCACTCTAACATCTACCATCATATTGCAGAAAACCATTTCATCAATAAAACCTTCAAAAGTCTATTCAGGATATCTTTAAAAGGACAGCAGCCCAAAGAAGAATTAACATGGATAAAATTTTACTCTCACGTGATTCTGAAAAGAACCCTATTTTAGAAAAACAAAATAAATTTCAAATGCAGAAAACAATTTTGGTTTTGATCTCTTCCTCACTACTTCCCTGTCAGTTTAATTGTTTTATATATACTATGTTTTCCCTTGCTCTACACTTTTTGTGTTTTTTCCTCATGATCACTTAAGTCAATATGAGTCTGATAATTTCTGTGCTTCAGTTAACTTTTTGAACCCAAGAAACTTGTACGGATTTGAAATCAAATCAGATTAATTTATATACCTGTACTTACTACTAGGCCAAATAAAAAGGGTCTTTTAAAAATATCTGTTTATCAACTGCTAGCGGCAATAGTTCTGCACCTTTAGGGAGAATTTCACAGAGTTTATTCTGAACTTGACCTTATATAAACTTGCATGAAAACTCAAATGCAAATTACTTGAGGATAATCTCACAATATGATCAGGAGGAAAAAATCAACAGCAAATATAAATTGACATACTTCCCAGGATTTCAGTGAAGCTGAAATTTATATGAGGGATCTGACCTAGAGTTGTAGCATAGTTACGTACTTATCATTGTGGAGCCTTCAGCTACCTCTCCTTTCTCATGACAGCAGTTCCACTGAAACAATTAATAGCCTCATGAAGAGGGAGATCTATTTGCTACTTCTATCATGAACTCACAGGAAGATTTGTGATACACGAGGGGTTTATTTATTGTGTAAAATATAAATATATGCATTTTGTGCATTTGTATCATCAAATTACCTGGTAGAGTTTACTTGAATTACCTAGGATCATGCAGACAACGCTTTTAAACAGCTTGCCTAGGCTTACTAGGAATTACAGAGACGCTTCAATATAAAGGAGTGCACACTGAAGAAGTGAAGGGGTTATAACTACCAAAATATTACATTGGAATTGAAATCCATAACAAAGCCTTTGTATCATGTAACTGGAACAAGTAAAACACACGCACATGCATGTACACACACACAGAGAAATCCAAATAAAATAAATTAATCACATATAAAAGTTTTGCAGGGTAATCCCCTTATTTTCTTCACAGCTATATTGGCGTTAATGTAAAATAACCCAGAAATCTTTGAACAAAGCTCTCTGTATACCACAAGACTGCCAAGGGTCGAATCCTACCTGAAAACACAACCCAAACATATGAGGTATTGACTACATCTGCCCACATTTAACTGAGTGAGTTTATAAAGACCTAAAAACAAATGAAAAATAGATTAATTTTGTTATACTACTGCTAGTAATGTCCAACATTTTAAAACAAAAGTATAAATGAGTGAATATCACTCTTTATTAGACCAGGAAAGGTGGAGAACATACGAGTCTCCAACAACATGCAAAAGGTTGGGCCCAGAATGGAGCCACTGGGGCCAGGTCACCACCTGGACCTGATATCTGGGGCAGTGGTACTGGCCGGAGCAAGGGTCCCTTCTCTGCCCTGGTGTGGAGTGGCAGGGACTTTGTTCCCTGAGAAACTGTGGTCTGAGTGCCACAGATCAGAAACTGAAGAATAGCAGTTGCAGTCACCCACTGAGCACAGCCCACTTAGTGGATGGAGCTGAGAAAACATGACCCGGGGTGGTGTGGTTCTGTTCTTGTGTCTCCCTCGATTCCCCTGAAGCAAGAACAAATGTAAAATATTGATGCTGTTACCATTTTAATAGCTATACATGCACTACTACCACATGAGTTTTCAAACTAACTTTTTGTTTGTTGGTATGGAAAAATACATGGCACTCAATTGTGGTAAAGATCTTGTTAGTAAAAGCCACAGTAGCAACTGTCTCTTGCTGTCAGTAGGTTTTGGTTTCAGGATATCTGATACAAATTGGGTTCTCCTGACTCCAGCTTCCTGATTCTTATTTTTCTGATTTCTTCATATTGTTGAATGATTTATTTCCAGCTGGGGCAACAAATTCTTTCTTCCAGGGTTGTTGTCATGAATTTCTTGCTATACATTCACTTGTTAGGCTGGTGACATGTAGCAATATTTATTCTACCTTCTGTTACTTCTATTTGTCGCCTTACTTCTTCACACTCCCTTTCACATCTGAAAGTTTATTGAACTTTTGCTCACTGTACATCACATTCCAGAGAGGGTGGATGACAATTCTGTAAATTTGAGCATGGAGGCTGGCACTGTGAGGATACGGAGGCTGGTGGACAAACGTAATTTTCTCGTGAATCCATTGCATATGAAGAGCTGTCATATAATATTTTTTTTTTCAGTTCTTTACATGAAGATTATCTGACGTCAGTCTCCTTTCCATATTTTTGAATCAAACAAGAATTATTTTCCAAAATTTATGAAACTGAATCATTTAAGATAGTTTAAAATGGAGGTATTCAGAATCACCTGCAGCTAAGGACATATTATAAAGAAGGCTAATGTTCAGCATAACTATTTAGAGAAAGAAAAAAAAGTGAAGGCTGTGTTTATGCCTCTCAAGTGATAAGTAAAATTCAGAGATTTAAGAAATAACTATTAACCTTATGAACTGGGCTCTTGTTTTTTGTTTTTCATCTCACTAAATCACTTCACAACTAGTGATGCAACATCACTCTGAAGAATGGGGAAAAAAAAGAGAAAAAAATGCTTTCTTTAAATTTTAGAAAGAATGATAAGAGATAAGCATATATAGGTCAGGAAAAGTGCGATTTCTGGAACAGTGTTCAAGAAAACAGAGCAGAAATTGAGGTTTCCTGCTGTCTGATGGCAGCTTCACAGATACATTCTGATATACATGGCATGAAGTCTTCATGATGAGGATAGAAACAGGATGTGTAAGATCTTCCAGGGAGAAAGAAAAAAACCTAAGGTCATTTCACAATTAGCTTCTTTCAGCTAATTGTTCACCCAAATAGATACATGCAGTATGGAAAAAACCCCAAAAATAAAGAAAAAAAGAAAATTTCATCTTCTCAAGTGTAGTTTTCAATAAAACTTACTAAAAGTGAAAACACTCTTTTAGGATCAGAATTCTTTTCTCAGTCTTAATTAGGTTGCAAGTGCCCTGGAGACTCCATACCTTACCAAGACCTGTGTTTAAGGCCTAAACTCTGCAAGCATGTGGATGTTCACATTCACACGACTATTACTGTGCTATATGGTGAATACCTTGAATCATTCTTTGTGAAAATTATGCAGTGAAATAATTTACACATCTGAAAATCATTTTATATAACTTCCATTTATGGTCTGCCTCAAGCAGAGTCAAGGGTAGCACAAAGAATATTAAAACTTGTGCACGAGTTTCTTGTGTGAGTAGTTTTTTCCAGGGGAGGTAAATAGCTTAGGGTTGACAGAAAGAGTCTGAGCTTTCTTGATGCTAGAACGTTAAGGTTAATGAAAACACTGAATATCTGAATGTGTGCTGAAAATCTTGGGTATTTCCTGAATCTTCTGTTCTGGTGAAGGAGGATCTCTGCCTACAGAGGAGGTGGTAGCAGGAGAGATCCAAATGCTTTTGGATCAGTGACAGCTGAAAGAGGGCTGAGGTCTATCCGGGAACACTTGGGTTTTCCTGTGTGTCCATTGGGGAAAAATTGTGGAGGTGCTTTTCAGGATGGCTAGGGAGCTCATCTCTCACAGTGTCTGCAAGGTACCTGACCTCTTTTTAGGGTTATGTGAGTTAGGGAAGTGAGGGGACAGTGAAAGACAACCTTGGGCCAGCACTGTGCATCCTCAATGTCCGTGGTCCCTTGCTCATTTCTGCTACCATGTCTTCTGGTCTCATTAAAGCCATACTGTCTGTCTTCCTGTTGAGGCTCTATTAAAAACAAATTCAGAAAAAACTAAGTTTTCTTGACTAGCAGACAGAAAGTGGCCTCCTACTCTAAAAAGACAAAACCGAAATAAAATTCTTTCCTCTTCCCCTATTTTTCCTTTCTATATAGTAGAATACATGGATACAGTGGGAAGATATCAAATAGAGTTTGATAGCCGGCCTTATGCATTACTGATGTTTTTATGGAGTGATGTTTAGGTACTGCTCAAGATGTAACTATCTTTATATTGAGTAATGCAATAGGGCCTTCAGCCAAATTTTACTTGCAGACACTAACATAATACAAATAATAAATACTGCTGTTACATTATTAAAATTTGAAATGCTACAATTGTATAAAATAATTTCAATTCAGATTAATTTCTTTTGACAGCATTTGGATGTGGAGCAGAATATATCTTATAAGTGAAACCAATTGTAATTAGAATAGGCTGAAAAAAAGATGACTTTCTAAGTTTAGATATAAGAAATATAAGGATTTGATTATGAAAAGTTTGCATTGTTTTGACAAAAAACTCCACAGAGATGTATTTCCTGTAGCACAGTCTGTATTAAAAAGAGTGCCACGCAAGAGCTGTGGGCAGTACAGCTGGATGGTGGCAAGACAAGGGACTGCACAGGGGCCCTGTGGGAGAAAGGGAAGCACAAAAGACACAGGGCAAATCTAGAAGTCACAGTGTTTCATATTTGTGTTCCCTCATCAAATTTGCCCACTGGTATGTGGTACTAGATATAAAGTATATGGTAGAAATAAGGAGAGGAGCAGAGATGTGAAGACTTTGTTATTGAAAGGAGTGCAGGAGTGAAAATCTGGAGAGAAGGTACTTCTCTTAACCTTTTCACACTCTTGAAAAGAGTAAAAAGAAACTTTCTTTCTTAATAACACCCTTAAGTCAAATGACATGGGATTAACTGTAGAATTTCTTGGATCAAAAATTATTTTCTTTGTTGTAAAGACAGTTCAACAAAAGCTGTGTAAGATGCTTCTATTTAAAATTTCAAAAAGAAATGGTTTTCTCATGCACCTTAAATGTGCTTATCCTAGAGAACTCTGTCCTTGATTGTGGGAGTTCATCTGCCACTATAGTGTAAGGTAATAGAAAATAATCTTGAGTTTACTCATATTTTTAATGTGTTTCTTCTATCAACTGCCGAGTCAGTGAAAGGCAATGAAGTCAGGGTGGAGGAAGTTTGTAAATAGAATCAAAGATTACACTGTTCCAGGTGTTTTAAGTGCCATTCATGTTTGAAAGAGAAAGACTGCCGCCACCATTTGAAGCTGTGAGTTTTAAAGCTGATTATTTAGTATTCCTTACAAAGCTGCAACTGAGTGAAAATCAGAACATGTCTTGTGATTATCATTATGCCAATTTTTGGGGTTTTTGGTGGGCCCGGGTGGTGGGGGGGGGGAATATATTTTTTTTTTTTTTTTTTTTTTTTTTTTTTCTTTGTTGTCTTTCTTTTTTTCTTTTTTTCTTTATGTTGTTGGTGTAAAGAAATTTTTTTTGTATATATGAGGCTGTCAGATTTATTACTGTCTCCTGACAGTATAATAAGAATGTTGAAGTTGCATATACTGTAACAAGAAAATCAGAATTTCTATATCATTTATCTCCAAGATGATTAGGAATTCATTTTTTTCACTAAGATCTTCAGCTGAATGTGATAAAAGACAAACCAGGATGTGGTACTTTGCTGCTAGTAAATTTCCATTCAAATAATAAATATATTGCTGCTAGTAAATTTCCATTCAAATAATAAATATATTGACAGCTATAATAGCAATAAAATTTTCAGAGTAAGAAATGTATGCAGTCAAGCTGTGAGAAAAAACCAATGGATTACTCCCACAGACATATTTTTACTCCTCAGCCAATAAAATGATGTTAAAAAGGTAAGGTCGTGTGTACAAAGGCCTGAAACAAAGCAGTTACATTACTCTAGGTCCTACTGAAAATTAGAGTTCAAGTCATGAAACAAAGAACCTGTCTTTGTCTCAACACAGGTGGGAACACCTAAAATCCATTTTTTCTGGATTCTGGACAAACAGCCAGTGCCTGAGGAAAGACCCTGGAGAGGCAGAAGCTGGGGAATCAGCAGGCTGCTCTGGGGCCAGTGTTCCTCTCTCCCCAAGCCACCCCTGTCAGTGCAGATCTGGGCCTTAGGAGGAAGGAAAAAGGCAAAAAAAAAAGGAGTTTCTTTTGGATATTGGACTAAGAGAAAAAAGAAAGTGATCTTTAGATTGAGGAAATACTTGGTTTTTCTGCCTTCATTGTTTAGGTAGCAAAACTCTTTTCACTCTTAGTTTGATATTAACTTCATCAAAGACATATTTCACTAACAGAATCAATTCTCAGCTAAGAAAGACAATCCATTAGATCAAAAATACTTAGTTTCTTGGGACAGGAAGCACTGAAACTGGTGTTAGCAGCAAAGCATATTGTGTGTTCATATGGCTGTCGAATCAATATGCAATAAATAATGGAGATGCTCACAGATATAAAAATAGCCATGAGGAATTGATATAGTACCAAAAGGAATTAAAACAAGACTTAAAACTGAGCCAGGAGACTCCACAAAATGAATTAAAGCAACATCTGGAAACTTTCCAGAAAGAATTGACAATGAACTATTGTTAGAAATGATATCTTTGTCTGAGTACAGACTCAAAACTACAGAACTTTGTCTAGTTCAATAAAATGGAGAGGAGACATGAAATGACTGCCCCAGGTCAACAGGTTTTCCAGGAATAGAGAAGACTGGGAAACTTGTATAATTTGAAATTTCTTGACAGAAATAGGCACTCAGGGTGCTGGGCAATTAAACAATAGCCTTGAGAAGGAAATTAGAGGGACTTCAGAAGACAACACTCTGGGTGAGGGATTGGGCCGGTGGAGATGGCGACTGACGCAAGGTATTTGCAAGTTTTCCGTCTTGCTTTTGTTCATAAAGGCCTGGAGGGGAGAGGTTGGATTGGCTCAGCTCAGATAACACAACCCTCCTCCCCTGTATCTTTGTGAGAAAACTCCCTGGGAACCTTATTTGGCAGAGTTCACTATCCTAGTCCAAATGAACGGTTGGGGAGATGAACAGATGAACACCATATGGTCGGAGGCATGGAGCAGTTGTGAGAGGCACTGCTTGCTCTGAACCCGTAGGCACATTTCTGTGTGAGCGGCTGGCTGTCTTGTCTGCCCCTCTCACCAATTCCTTGTAAACACAGTTCTTAAGCACATTTGAATAATTTTGGCTAGCTGGAGGAGCAACTAAAACCCTAAATATATTTCAAATTGTTTGCATAAGGTACATTGCAGCCAAGCAGCTGTGCTCCAGTCAAAATTTATGATTCTTATCCTAAGCCCAGTGAAACACCTTTTCTGCCTGCTGCGATGCCCACTTTTCCTCCTCTTTACCAATTATGAGATCAGAGCATGGGCAGAGTCTCACTCCATATTGCTGAACTTGGTTAAACATTTCTTCAAGCTACAACTGGCTCTCTGCACAGGTGCTGTGCAAATGCTGAATGCTGAAAGCTAATGTAAAGGCTCTGCTCTTCCTTCAGCAGTATGCTGTAGTTTAAAGGGTCAGTCACAAAGAGAATAAGAAATTTCTTCCCTGATTTTTTTTCTCTAACCAGTGCCCAGAATGCTTCCGACATCTTTAGCTGACCCCAGGATGATGAATGAGGTCATCTTGCTTAAGTCTGTTACTTTACATTATGTTTCTGCACCTCAATAACCACACTTAAAGAAGAATCTCATTTTCATAATAGAAAAAAATGAAATGCCCTTCTGATACGGCTTGCACCATTTCAGGTCACCCTGTTCTCTCTGCTGTTTATTGAACTGCATTAGCATCACCTTCAAAGGAAGTTGGTCACCTTTCCTTTATGTGAAGGTACAAAGTGGTGAAGTGAAAAGGGTGGGTGAAGCAAAAGCAAAAATTGCAATTAGTTTAAGTGCTTGCTCTTAGAGCATTTCAGTCAAAACTGAAAATTGAAAGGAAGAAACATGGGGGAGGAGGAGGGAGCAGTTCTAATATAAATTATAAGGTTTTACTTACATTTCAGTGCCTAAGACAAAGAAACTGGGATATGACTACTGTGAAACTGTCTAATATAGCTTTTTATCTAGAAATAGGTGTACATAAACAGTATACATGATTGAAATACATGCTGAAATTTTTTTCTTACAAGAATATTTAATTTCTCTCCCCAAATGGAAACTATTAAATAATGAAACTGTGACTGTTTTTAACTGGAATTTGTCTATAATTAAAAAGGTAGGATTACGTCCTATGCGTTGCTTTTCCTGTTAACTGACAATAGCACAATGAAGATAACCGAGATCCTCGCATCCTTCTTTATGAATATGCTTATTTTGAGCTGTTCCCCTTTTCCAGAAATACCACTGTTTTTAAAACCTCATTTGAAAAAAATAAAGAAAAAACATCCTTTCAATTGCATGGATCATAGCTTTCCAAATCTCTGCTGACTGTGTAAATGCACCTCAGGTTATAACTTGATCCTTGTAAGAGGGAATATGTTTGTGAACACCATTAAGAAGGCTTTATTTTCTTGCAAAAAGATTCATCTTCTTCTTTTTCCTATTAGTATATATTTATTTTTTTCTTAATTGTTCATTGCAGCAACTCTACTGTTTTTAAATCTGTGAAAATATTTTCTTGTAACAACATTTGTCTGTAAAAATATTTGTCACATTACTTATACTTGGATTAATGGTTGAAATTGTCTTTCAGAGAAAGTGTGTGTAACAAGGATTGATTCATGTGACAAAGGCAGTATGCAAAGGAGGATCAAAGGCTTTGGATCCAGGCAAGATAACAGAGATCACTCTACAAGAAGCAGACAAATATGTGTCTTTACACACATCTGCATTAACATAGCGGATTGCTATCACTGGGATGTCTCTAGAACTTCCTCGTTTTTTCTCCTCTCTTTGTGTCTACTTCTATGACAGGCAGCATTTCAGCAGTTCTGTGAGACATGGATATTCCTTGATATCTGATAAAACCATTTATATCACAAAGTCCCCCAGGAAGCTGAACTTAAAAAGATAATAAAGTTAGCCTCTTTCAGGAGCAAAGATAATTTATATACAGATATTTTAAGCTTTTTAAAATTTTTTTAAAGAACATACAGAAGACTGTTTAAATACTGAATTGACTACCAAGAAGAACCTCTGGGAGTTGATTGATAATCATGTTCCCACATGAAGTTGTTAATTGAGTATTTGAATATTCTATTGAAAAGTATGAAAGAACAAATGAAATGGCCACTGATAGAGGAAGAAAACACAATGTATAATTGTAAGAATAAAATTTTTACTTATACTCTTGAATTGGTTCATTTAAGTATTCAGCTGCAGGATCATGTAATTCATATAATTACAGGAGGGATTCTATACTGTCAGCCTGCTTGTCCATGCTGAATGAAATACAGATATAAAACATATTGAATACATTATGACATGAACAGGGTATATATATATATTTAAAGATATTTAATATTACGGAAAATATAAAGCTGTACAAATCTTTCTTGGTACCAATGTCACTTCGAGTAGAATCACAGAATATCCTGAGTCAAAAGGATCACTAGAGTCCAACTTCTGGCCCTGCACAGGACAGCCCCAAAAATCACACCGTGTGCCTGAGAACACTGTCCAAAACCTCACTTGAACTCTTGCAATCTCAATGCCATGACCACTTCCCTGGGGAGCCTGTTCCAACATTCAACCCCCCTCCAGGTGAAGAATCTTTTCCTGATATCCAACCTAAACCTCCCCTGACACAGCTTCAGGCCACTCCCTTGAGTCCTGTCACTGGTCACCACAGAGAAGTGTTCGCTCTCTGTCCCTCCTCTTCCCCTCACAAGGAAGTTGTAACTGCAGTGAGGTCTCCCCTCAGTCTCCTCTTTTCCAGGCTGAGCAGCCCAAGTGACCTCAGCCACTCCTCATACGGCTTCCCCTTAAGGCCCTTCACCATATTTATAGCCCTCCTTTGGACACTCCCTAATAGCCTTAGATCATTCTTATATTGTGGTGCCCAAAACTGCACAAAATATTCAAGATGAGACTGCAGCAGTGCAGAGCAGAGGGGGACAATCCCGTCCCTTGCCCAGCTGGTGATGCTGTGTCACTGCATCCAGGACATGGTTGGCACTTTTGGCTACCAAGGCACACCATGGACTCATATTCAGCTTGCCACTGACAAGGACCAGTAGATCCCGTTCCACAGCATTGCTCTCCAGTATCTCATTCCCCAGTCTGTGTGTACATCCAAGGTTGTCCTGTCCCAGGTGGATACTTGCCCCTTTTCCCCCTAAACTCGATCATATCTCTTACAATCATATGATGTTGCCATCACATCATGGGATGGAATGGGGAAGAGCATAAATGAACATACCTTCTTCTTTGCCACTATACATCATTGCAATGTGCTTCCAAGCCTGGATGAGCTGAGCCACTCTTTTCATGGCAGCCAGAAATGCATAACTTCTTGATATCAGCTTGAGAGTGCACTCTATGTAGTAGGGCTTCAATGTCAAGGTATGACAGGAGGAGGGCCTACTTATTTTTGGTAAATCTATTTCTTGTCCAGAATACACTATGGCTAACCAGTATCTGTTTTCTCCAAACGCATGATGACAAAGAAAATTGTCTACTGGCAGTCCCTTGCCTCAGCATATCTCAGTCTCATACCTCAGACCTTGTACCATCAAACTCTGCAATACAGGGCTTCTTCAAAATTCGGTACAGTTCCCTCAGTGCATATCCACACAGCCTTTTTCCTATATATATGAATTTATTAATGTGTGCGTGTAGAGTTAGAATATATTAGTGTGGGAATTGGGCCGATTATATGGGATAACGGGTGGAATGGTGTGGCGTGACTTTGCGCTGTTGTATCCCCTATCACCACTCTATGCCCAGACATGATCCTGAGCCTTTCTGTGCCTTTAAAACTGGGTGCAAGAGAGAGAGAGAAAAAACCTGAGTGAACTTTTCAAAATAGTTTGTGCTTCAAGGACAGAGATTAGCTGCTGCTGCTGCTGAAGAGCGAAGGAAGCACCCTTTCTGCTTCTCTCAGCTTTTTGGCTCTGTTTCTCCAGAGAGAGACTGAGAGTTGAGATTCTTTCTGAGACTTTGGCTTTTCCCTTCTTCTCTTCTGGACTGTTTCAACACCAGAACACCAGAACTCAGTGGGAAAATTTCCACCTTAGGCCTAGAGGGGGCCCAGGCCGACCCAGCTCCGAGGAGGAGGAGGAGAGAGACCACACCCACAGGAGGACTTTAACATCTTCCCAGGTTTCCCTCCACAGCGAGAGGTTTTATTATTTAGCATTATTATTCTTTTCCTGTGTGTTTGTTAAATGAATTTTTTTCTTCCCTTCACTTTCCTTCGACAAAAACCTTTTTTTTCCCGAGCCTGGTGGGTGGAAGGGCGGCTGTAACCTGCCTCCTAAGAGAGGACGTTCAAATTCAGATGTTCTTCTGAAATTTGTCCCAAACTGGCACAATATAGTGTACTCATAGTGGACAACATCTTTATATCTGATATTACAAAGGAACTAGAGATTATGCATTGTATTTTTGAAATGCAAAATGGTTAAAACTCTGGTGTTAAACTGAAAAGAAAAAAGGAAATAACAAGAAGAGATGTTTTTCCCTTTAATATTACGCAACCAATATTTGAGAGCACTAGTTCTAAATAAACTACAAATGCTGGTTATCCAGGATTAAATTCTAGATTCTTTATTTATGGGCATTACTAAGCAAGCTAATTACATTAATTTTATATCCTCTGAATTTTCTCTACGATGTATAAAAGTACCTAATGAGAACATGATGACCACTTTCTCTCACATATAGATAAAACAAAACTAATTAAACAATTTTTTTCTGCCAAATATAAGAAGAACCATGACAATTCTTTTGAGCTCACAAATCTCAAAAGTTAAACTTAATGAATAAAGGAATTTTTTTACAAACTATTTTTAAATAGCAGTAGGCCAGAATTTTGTACTAAGGGAATATTGATGAATAGTGTGAATAGTGAAAATGAAGAATTTATTATTTTGTTTCTACTAGACATAATAAAAGTAGAATAAAGAAATTAATTCTGTAAACACACTTGTGTTTTGGCTCTTGCTGGTTCTTGAATGTTAATGTCTTTACTTTGTGTCCAGTTCTGAGCTCCTCAGAGTGAGAAAGACATGGAACAAGTGCTGAGGGTCCAGCAAACAGGATCAGGAGTCTGGAGCAACTCTGTGATGAGGAGACCTGTGGGAGCTGGGCCTGTTCAGTCTAGAGGAGAGAAAACTGAAAGGGGATCCTGAAAAAGAATATAAATATCTCAAAGGGAGGTGCCAAGGGGATGGTGCCAGACTCTTTTTAGTGGTGTGCCTAGCAACAGGATGGGAGCAATGGCCATAAAGTAAAACACATGAATTTTCCCCTCAACATGAGGAAGAACAACTTTACGATGAGGATGGGAGAGCACTGGAACAGGTTGCCCAGGGAGGTCTTGGAGTTTTCCCTCTCTGGAGACATTCAAAACCAATCTGGATGCGTTCCTTTGTCACCTACTCTAGGCCTGGGCAGAGGAGTTTGGACTGGATTATGTCCAGAGATCATTCCAACCCTAACAATTCTGTGATCCTAAGAGAGTAGTTTGCTCTTGAAGGTAATACATAAAGCATATTTTTGTAGGACTTTTTAAGCTGGGATCCATTTATAGCTGTGCTATGCAATAATGGGTTATTTAATTCTTTTTAAAATAAAGAAAAAGGTGTCTATACTTCTTAAAAATCTTTTTGTAACCTTTGGTTTAGTACCATGATAGAAAAAACAAAGTTCAGTCACATTAAAAAATGCTAGATTTATTTTTGCTTGAGAGATTAGAAAATACAGTATATACTCATTTAGGATAAATTGCATAATGTACAAAATTTTCAGTGTGAAATGTTATTTTATGAGACCTTTTTTCACATCCATTCCATTTCTCTACCTTCCTCTCATTTGTAGCAATCCTGTGTACAATTCAGCTTCATATATATTTAACTGGCTGAATGATAGACTTTCTAACTTTCTAACTTTCTAACAATTATTTGCATCTGTTTCCTGCCTAGGATGAAATTTCAGAGTGCAGAAAGATGAGCAGGGCAAGTGATTTGATTAAGAGTCTGCTTTCCTGTACTTGAACTAGTAATATGTTTTTGCCTTGTTCAAAGCTTACGGGTGAGTTCTTCCCCAGCCTAGTTCTGTGCTAGATTAACATCCACAGAGGATATATTATAACTTCAGTAGTTCACCTATGGGCCTGAAAAAGGCAACCTGATTCTAAGAGACTTCTGAATAGCAAAATGCTAGATTTGACAAAACATATAATCATTTCCAGGAAATGCAGACCCCAATGCACATATGACACTGCTTTATCATGTACATGAAGATTTTTGGAGAAAAAAATCTGAGCTTCCAAGGTGGGATTTCAGATTTTTTCTTTTGGTATCTATATTAGCAACAGTAATATATGTTGAATGAACCGCTGTATTCGGAATCAAAATAGAATATTTTGCTTTTCCTCTCTCTGTAACCAGTAGTTGTTATTCAGGCTACGTCAGCCACCAAATGTGACCACAGGTCTGCCTGAATGATTTCTCCTAATCTTTGTTTCTAAAAACAGATTATCAAGTGGGTCCTTTGACCAACCTACTTTTTAGACAAAGCCTTATACTATGAAGGTTAGTGTAGCTTTCAACATTTTCCACAGTACAAAAGAAATCCTGAAGAAGTCCAGTGGTGAGTATAATTGAACAAACAGAAAGTGCTATTCTCAGTCTCGCTCTTCAGGTTGAGAGTTGATGGATTCTCTTCCTGTTCCAGCTGACATCTGCCTGATGAAGAACCTTTCATTTGAAAGAGACGCTTGCTTCTCTTTATCTACCTGGTCAAGATTGTTTTCACTTTCACGTTGCTATCTCTGTCTAACTTAGCTGGGGACTTATAGTGAGTTTGTTGTCTGTATCACCCCACCAGATTCTTATATTTGCCTCTCTTTTTCTATTGCTTCTTTTACTGCTACTCTTGAAACAGGCTCTTTAGTTTCTATAAAACAGTTAAACTAAACTAATTTTTATCGCTGAATTATTTACAAAACTGCTGGACAAATACTCAGACACAGTTTCTTTTTTAATCTAAAAAGATCAAGTTAGAAGTATTCAGGAAAGTGGAAGACACCTGGATACCATTTAAGTTTGAGGATTAGGTTCATACAGTAATAAATACTGCACATTTCCATTACAGATGTAAATATATGTATGACCGAGAAGTCTGAAATAACTCCGGCAAATAACCACTGCTATCAACACACTGATGATATTGATTTATAGTGGTACAATCACCTTAATTACCATTTCTTATTCCAATTAAGTAAATTGTGTTATTATTTTATTTTCTAGAAAAATTCTCAAAATTTATCTTTACTACATAATGACCCATCAAACTTCATCTTATTTTGACACTGCCAAATTACATCTTCTTGACTCCAAGTTAAGTTCTCTGATAGCTTTGGCAGTTATGTTAACCTAACCACGCTTAAATCAGATTTTGCTTTATGGACACTTCTAAATAATTAGTAATATACAGCTCTCTTTAAAGACTGTGCTAAGAGTACAGTACACATTGCAATGGGAGGGGGAAAGAGAATATGGAAGAAATAATTGAAATTAATTTTTCAGTGAAATTACTTCTTATAATTGTAAATTTGAGATAAGGTTACAACGGCTAAACAAACTTACTATAATGCATGTGCTGAGAATACCTATCTCGAGATTCTGCAACACATGTATGACTGTCACAACATAGCACAGGGTCTGTTTGAAGATATAATTTGTTTAAGTCAGGCTTCAGAAGATCTTGTAAAAGCACTGGAATTAGTTTATCAGCAGTCTTTTCTGGTACACAGAATTTGTCTATAACCACTGGGTTTAGACCATATATTTACAAAATGTATATTTCCACAGAGTGTTCATCAAAACTGGCACCCCAGGCTAATCAAACTGAAGCATCTTGGGTTTCCTAAAGGATTTAATAACACTTGTAGGTTCCTTTGATTCTAAGGATACTATGGACATATTCAAATACTTCTCAATAAGGTTACTTGTTTTAAAAAAAAATCAGCAGTGTAGTTTTTGCCATTAGTACTTTTCTTTCAGTTTATTTTTAAACTATTGTATATTATATGTAATAATGATTCTTATTTCTATTTTATTTGCATGTGTTTTAATATTAAAACATGGGCTGTTGTTTTTATAAACAGATATTTTCTCAACTCAGACTGCACTTCTGTTTTTCTAAACAGAATCTCGTAAAATTTACAATTTTATTACTCTGCCTTTTCATCAAGTACTTGAGTTAAAGAAGCCCTCTTCCTTTCTAGGGTTTTAACAAACTTTTTACCAAGCCTGTCACTGGTTTGTTTTAACAAAATCAAGTGTAATCAGAAGTGATTTATACTTTCTCTGACCATTACTTCTTCAGCTCTAAGTGAAGGCAATTCTTTTGCTCCCAAGGACAGTGCTAAGGATGTGCTACCACCCTTGCTGGGAAGATCGCTTGACTCTCATTAATTTGCAGAAATTATTTTCATTTCTATTTCCATTACATATTTAAAAGGTGAATCTTCTAAAGGACACATGCTAAGATGCCATGAGGAGCTTGTAGGTGTGTAATGAGGAAGTAATATGACAGAAATATATTCTTTAGTATATTATACTGTAGGTAAGCTGAACAGAAGAGACGCCTATTTTGGGTTTTGTCAAAAAGCAATAATATTTTAATTTTTGAAATTTATGCTATTCTAGGCATTCCGGCCTCTTATTAGACTGTTCTAGACTTTTTCTCATTCCATTTTAAGCTCAAATAAAATTTTCCACCCATATGCTTTGGAACAGCAACAGGTACGAAGTGTTTTGGAGGTGAAGATGTCTGAGCTGTGGAGAGAGAGAGAGAGGACACTGTTCAGATTCCTTAGCTGCAGAAGAGTAAGGGACTATGTTTTCCAACCATGCTCACTATCTTTCCTTTTCTGAATATTTTTTGGGAGATGGCATGTGACTGTACCATGTATAATGAGCGGGCTCTGAATGACAGCTGTGGATTTAGAAACTTTGGAGTGTAAATAATAGGAATTATCTGAGCATTCAAGAACTCTGTATTCATATACAAGAAAAACTTCTCTCTTATACTAGAGATACACATCTAGGTTAGTTTAACCACCTAGACCATGTTATAGAAAAGTAGAGCGCATCAGACTTTTCTTACCGCTGTTATATGTATTTATCAACTTGAATAGTTGTAGCAAGGATTTTTAACAAGAAGGAGGAAGAAGGAAGAATGGGAGAAATCGTATTTCCTTGTCTCAATAGGAATAAAAGGAAAATCCTACCAGCATTTAGAAACATTTGTCAAATTCTACTTCAGTAGGTGAAGTCTATCCTTCTTTGCATGGGCTGCCCACTAGTCTGTATGAGAAAACTGGGTTGAAAATGTGGAAAACAACACCCCTTCATATTTTAACTTATGTTTCAGTGTATCTTCAGCATTTTCTCTAAGCAGTTAAGAATAACAAAGAGTTAGAGGAGAAGCAAATTAAATCAGAAATGAAGAGACTATTTCAGTCTCTGGATCCAGTGCCACCTACTACAAGATTTTGTGTTCAGGCACTTAAGACTTTGCCAAGCTAAGCAGTCAGATTGAAATGTCTTATGCTGAATGTCTGTTGCAAAGTGAGGTTATTTGGATTTTGCCAGCCAAGGTGATTTAGTTCTTTCCAAGAATGATACCAATAAAAAAACCTGTTTACTGGCCAACACTTAAAAAAAAAAAAAAAAGAGTAAATTCATGCTTTGAACTTGAAAACTGGCAAACTATTACAGTATGTGCTTTTTCTGTCACAGTGAAATCTGCTGAAAGTTGTCTATGACCTAGATGATTAAAAAGAAAAGCATAGTTCACATAAATTTGATATAGGAATCTTAACAGTTTCCAGAGGAATTCTTCTTTTTATGCCAAGCTTGCCTCAGACTGATGCCAGAAAAGGCACCAGGCTCAATGCTGAACAGCACTGGTTATTTCCTGAACCTGCACAGAAGTAGCAAAACGAGACTCTCAGGAGCATAAGGGATACAGACACCGGGGTAGCTGGAAACAAGCATTGGTAAGAAACAGCTGGAGTAATCTGCAGAAACAAAGCAATTAGGCACAAGGGAAGAGAAGTACTGAGCCTACAGAAACTGAAGGGGAGAACCTGTGAACGTGGAAACTGAGGAAATTGTTGAAAGAGGGACAGGCAGTTCTGCTGCTGGACATGGGATGAGCAGCTTGGCTGGGGGCCTGGAAATTCATTAGTAGAAAGCATAGAAAGAAACAGAAGTCAGCAAAGGTGGATAAAAGAGACAGTGGCATTGTTATTGGAAAGAATAGAGTGAAAGGTTGCCACTTTAGCAGGGGCAGGGTTTTGGCAGGGATTTCGAACTAGATGATCTTTAAAGTCCCTTCCAACCCAAACCATTTTTTGACTCTATGGTCCTATGATGATTAGAGCTTGCTTTTCTTCCAAGAGCAGAAGAAAACTGTTTATGAATCCTAACTTTTTCAGTCAGAGCTATTATGACAACCAAAGAGGCAAAATAGCCTCTTTCTTTATATACAGGACATTGGTGAAGATAATGGAAGATAATCAATTACTTCTATCTGGTCAAAGGAGAGGCAAGAACGGTTAAAATGAGCTATTTGACGTTTTGTCTCTGAACACAATCAGTAGAAGTTTGGAAAGAGTCTAAGAAACATGAAAGCTTACAAAGATTCAGATGCCATTGCAGAGAAATGGGATGAGTTTTTGCTTCTTAGGAATCTGTGGGTTAAGAAAAACCTGAGCTAGAGATTGCAGCTGGGCTCATTATTGCAACTGACTTCTGGTAGATTCTGCTGTGATAAAAGTAAAAGCCAACATCATGCAACGAAGTGATTTTTCATTTCATGTCTTTCCCATTTTCTGAGAAGTCCATAGATACACACACACACACACATATATATACTAAGCCTCCATGGTGGAGCAGCTGCAATTTGAACATAACATGGAATCTGTATGGGAAAATTAGGTTCTAATGGCTGGGCACTGAGATATGTTTTTCTGGCTATGAAATGTCCCTACAACTCATTGCTGCTTCAGTAAAATGGACATAATAATACTTATGTCAGCAGACCACTCTGAGCACAAATTCAACTGAATAACCCTTGTGAAGTGCTCTAGTAATACTTTTCTGATTGGAACAGAAAAGTTCCTGTAGAAATTAATAAATCTGTCTTCTGATTTTCAATTGACTCCATTAAATAAGAACTAGAGATAGTACAAAAAGCTAAAAGAAACAAAGGATGTAATTGAATTTTATTAAATGAGAGCTATTCATCCTGTGCATGAAAAGAAAGAGGAATCTTAAAGCACTGTTCTGTTATCAGGAGGCTAAAGAGTGTACAGTGATGAATATGAGAGGTACATGATCATGTAAGGTTTTATGTAATTCTGGCATTGCCTAACTTCTAAACACATACGCGTGGAACCCTCAAAATCTTACAGTGCAATTTACCTGTCCTCATGTGTTTTATTTGATATATTGTATAGTTTGTCTAAGTCATAAAATCTGTGCAGGAAAGGCAAAAATTTTAAGAAAAATCCTATTGTTTCTGGGAATCTTTAATAAAGCATGCCTTATATAACATAAACCCTTTAATCCTTCAAATGTATACAATGCTGAAAAGTCAGATGTATTTCCATTCAAATACTGTAAAAATGCTGAAACGGTGGGCCAGCTTTTTAGTGATTGCTTTTGTACTCACATTCAGTTCAGCAAGAGGCAATCAAACAAGTTGCTTTTTATCTGTTTTTGTTGTATGAAGTGCGAGGAGAGGTCAGGGGAAAATTATTTAGGTTCATTTTAAAGAATTGCCTTCTTTCATCTCATCATTGTGGTTATAAATTGAATTTGTATTTCCTGTTTATGCACAGCTTCCTTGGAAGGTCAGGGCAGGCACATTATATTAACTAGAGCTGTGCAAATGATTGATTTTTTTTGGTTTGATGACCCAACAGTGAATAAATACATGAAATGGATCCAAGGAAACAAAACATTTGATGGTATTGTTCTCTAACAGTTTAAATTGGAAAAGCTATACAAATAAAATGCAGTTTCAAAATGAAGTGTTTTCCCTCACTGTAATATTATAACCCTTTAAGAAAGGATAGGTTTTATTTTGGTCTGGCACTGAATTTATTTGCCGTGGAATCCTTTGCAGTTTTGACGGAAGTCTCTGTTTCTGTCCTGATGGAAATTCATGTTTCTTGTAGCAGTTACATTTTTACAATAACTTTACCTATGATGGAGCACACTTTACCTTTATGGTGGAGTATCATGCATAATTCAGTACAACCTCATTTAGGTATGGTTTGATCCAAAACTCATGTAATGAAATATTTCTGCCTTTTTCGACACACAGTGTATCAGTACCCAGTTTTATATAAATTCTTTTAAATACAGCAAGTTCTGAGCTCCCAGTCTCAGCTTCTTTTAAAAATATGTCATGAGAAAGATGCGCTACTTTCAAAAAGTGAAATACAAGTAACTTTTTGAAATCACGTATGTCTCAAACAGCTGCCTTAATGCATATCAAAGAGTTGCGTAATTCTTCTGCTCTTATCAGAGACCAATTATGCAAAATTGCAGGAAAAAGGAAGATTTATTTTTGGAATTTAGAGGATGAGTCACATGCAAAATTGTTATGAACTTAACTGAGGAGCAGCTCCAAACTCTACAGATTGCAGTAGATAAAATAGTCCTCTTAAAAGGATTTACATATAAACCTTAAAGTATGAAAAATATAGCTTTGTAGGTTCTTGATTTTTCACTTGTATTGTCTTTTAAATTCTTTTTGGCTTAGGAAGCATATTTTTTAACTGACTGAACAGTGTCGGCATGATACTTGTCTTGCTGGTTTATATTTCAGATAGCAATAAAATTCTGTCCAAAATTTCAGCAAATAATCCATATTTTGCCGATATTGTTATGTAGTTTCATTTTTATAATAGTGGATAAGAATCAAAGCGTATTTTTGAAAATTAATTTATCACTAAACTCTTGTAGATATTAATTGGTTATAGTATAGGGAATTATTTATTTCTTAATATACCATTGATAAGACAGTATAAATAATCTGTTTTAAGAGTGTAATAATAATCAATTTTATAAGCAGCAATGCTCTTTTAAACTGTCATCTAACAAGGCGATTCAGTTGGTACTAAAATACTTTGAATGTCAATACATTTAAAGGATAAGTCTGATTTCAAACTAAAAATCTGAATTTAACAGAATTGTTATGAAAACCAAAGACTATTTGAAATTTCTGTTGAAATAGAGTAAATTAAATAGGTGTTCATGAGGGTTATTTAAAGGTGAATTGTAGAAAAAAAAAAAAAAGAGGTTTAAGAGAATAGAGAAAAAAAGGCCGACTGTGAGTATACTGTCCATATATCTGAAAATATTTTCTCTCCCTGTGTAATTGAAATGATTGTTTTGGGGTTTATTGCTTTGTTATATTATTTTGAAATTTCTGTGAAAACCAAAAATACTCATTCAAGTTTTACATGGCAAGAGTTTGTGCCGAGGGAGGGCTGCAGAGGTGACCTCTGTGAGAAGACACCAAGGGCTGCCCCGTGCTGGACAGAGCCTGTTCCATCCAGCTCCAAAAGAAGCCCACAGACGGGCACTGCTAAGGCTCTCCGCAACTGGTGGCGCCTCTCAGGCAGCATATTTTAGAAAGAGTAAAATATATCAGGCAGAAGTTGTGTGAGAGAGAGAGAGAGGGGGAAAAATTATAGAGCAATGAATATGGAGACATCTGGGTCAGTTAAGAAGGAGGGAGAGGATGTGCTCCATGTGTCAGAGTGGAGAATCCTCTGCAGCCTGTGAAGATTCTGGAGAAGCAGGTTGTTCTCCTGCAGCCCAGGGATGACACCAGTGAAACAAATATCCGCTCTGCAGCCTGCGGAGAGTCCCACAATGGAATAGGTGGATGCATCCTGAAGGAAGCTGGGGTCACAGGGAACCCACACTGAAAGAGGCTCCTGGCAGGACCTGTGGCCTGTAGGTGACCCACGCTGTAGAAGTCTATTCCTGATGAACTGTAAACTGTGGAGAGGATTAATTAAGAACTGTAATCTTCTATAACTGCACTGGAGCAGTTCTTGAAGAAGTTCAACCCCCAGAAAGGAGTCCCAACAGAGCAGTTTGTGAAGGATTGTATTCCATGGGAGAGACTGCATGCTCAATCAAGGGAAAATTATGAGGAAGAAAGAGCAGTAGCGTGGGAGCATTATGAACTGACCACCAGACACGGCTCCTTACCCTCTCTGAGCTGCCTTGGAAGGGAGAAGGTAGAAGAATCCGGAATGAAGGTGAACTTTGGAAGAAGGAAGAGGTCGGGAGAAGATGTTTTCAGTTTTGCCTTTGTTTCTCATCATCCTACTCTACTTTCAATTTATAATAAATTAAATTAATTTTCCCCAAATCAAATCTGTTTTGCCTCTGATGATAACTGGCAAGTAAACCCACAAGCTTTTTCAACCTGTCCTGGAGGGGGTGGAGGGTAATGAGAGAGCAGCTGGATGAGTATCTGGCAGCCAGCCAAGGTCAACACACCACAATAGTTTAAAACCATAAATCTTGGCAGCCATCACATTTTACAGTAACATCAACTGAATTAATAATAAAAAAAAAAACAAAACAAAAAAGAAAAAGCAAAAAGCAAAAAACAGCCAACAAAAAACAACCAACACAAAAGTCCATGCTGTAAGAAAGATGATTGTGCATGAACATTTGTAGCATTTATGCCTTGTTAAGAACATAGAATTCCTTTCACTGTAATTGTACAGATATCAGCAGATACATCAGTGAGGCTGACACATCTTACAGGGTATATTCCCCTACGGATAAGAAATAAGTTCAGCAAACCTATGTGCTCTTTCCCATGCCCCAGTTTTGTCCTTTATTTGCATTTAGGAAATATTAAGGAGATGGGGGTGTAAATATTTCTCAAGAGTGACTACAGCAGTTACTTTAGAGGGAAAATAACAATGTAAAAGGCAGTAGCCAGAATCTGGAGTCCATGATCTTGATCAGTATTGTATCATACACAAAAGATTGTTCTTGTGTGTGAGTTACAGATTCCTCTGCAAAACTGCGGAAATCCTTTGCTGAAGTGAAATCTAATTACTTTTCTTATGGATGACTGTCAGCAACCTCAGAGAATATAGAGTTCACGACCAACAGAAAAATCACTTGAAGCAACAAAAACGTATGATTGTGCACAAACTTCTCCAGCACGAAGCTCATCAACTTTAGGTATGACAAACAAAAAGACAGGAACTTCTACAGAAGCTACAGAAAATACACCACCAACAAACAGATCTAATCACATGCCTTGTTATAAAAGGATCCAGGACTAATATCACCAGCTCTATTTGTAGCAAACCATTTCCATTTCTCCCGGACATTTGGTTCAAGACCAACCAGCTCCAGTGTGGATTCATCGCACACAAACACAGTCGCTCGAGAACTCTGTTGGAGACACGAAGACAGCAGGAACCTGAGCAGCGAGCAGAGTGGTGTTTGACTTTGAATTGATTCTCTGGCTTTTAAAATTGCACCCTTAGAGAAGGCTTCCATATACTACTGCTACATTGAATCCTGAAGTTAATGATTAGTCAACTCCTGCCACTGCACGCTGTCTTCAACACGAATTCTTGTTAAACCAAGCAGGTCATACTACTGAAGATCAGCAAAGTTATGCTAAATCTGTTAAGATGATAGGTACTTTCTTTATCTGTGAAAATATACAAAAAATTTATACTAAAATGGCAAAAGCCATTGCTAAACATGTGAGCTTCAGATTGTTGCTAAGAACTGGTGATTCCCTATTACTGTGCATTTAAAAATTAATCTCACAAAATTTACTACTACACTGGAGCAGGGTATTAGAATGAAAATACTGCTGTTAATGAATCGGACAATGGCTAATCTGTCTCTCTCGATCAAAGCCTTCTTTCAGCAACGTAATCTAAAGCCCTTGGTCTCCCTGGAAACGAAGTTAATTAAAAAAATCTGGGTAAGGATTCTACCAGTAGTTTTTGTGTTGTTGATTAGATAAATAATATTAGTGAAAAGGTCAAAGAAATCATATCATCCCGCCTCCAAGCTGAGAAATAATTATGATGACTAAGCATGAAACAGATTTTCTCACATAAATTTATTCCACTCCATTATGCTTCAGAACCGTTTTTCTAAGTGGACTGATTCCACTGTGTTATATAACTCTAGAAAGGTTTTGTAGATTTATGCAACAGTTGTCAAGACAGTATAAGAAACTCACTACAGCATTAGTACTAGTGGTATGTGTTTCCAAGTTAGGTTACTTTTATATAACTTCCATGAGCGTTTCAGAAAGCTAAGAACATTTCTGACTTTTCTTGCTCATTATGGTAAGTTTTGTTTTAAACTTTCCATTTGATTGACACAGGAACTTGGTTTTCAGCACTATTTTTTTAGAATATATATGTAAAATCTTCAGTCCTGACAAGAAAAACCCACAAACCTTCAACTATTCTTCAGATCAAACATAAGTTAAACCTGAAAAATTGCTTAGGATTTTGAGAAGGAACTCATAAAGGTTTCCAATACTTCTTAGGTTACTTCAGAGAGCTAACTGAACCCAGTTCTTTGGGGTATAATATGTACTGATTCAAACTCTGACATGAATGCTGTGGCTCAGTGTGGAAAGGATGTGAATCCAGTCCTATTTAGAGACCCTAAAACCTGTCGGTTTTTGAAAGTGATCAGCCTTTAAAGAAGAGAAGAAAATTTGAAGTTTTCCCTTAATAAGCAAGCTGTGTAGAAAATCCTGGTCAGAGAAAATGCTAAGAAATGCTAAGATAACAACTGTGCCATCTTATCTCAACATTGAGATGACCCTAAGAGAGAGAGATATGAGCTTTTGGCTTCAGGTTAAGAATAAAAACTGTCTAGAAAATGGAAAAATATAAACTAAGCTGTCTTTCAAGAAAATGAAGGAAAAAAATGTATTTGTTTATCATATATGTTATTAATCGACTTGTGATAGAACAAGTGTATGAAATTGAGTTTTTAAAAAAGGAGTTCTTCCTTCAGAAACACTGCATTGATCATTATATTTTTGTGAACTTATGGGCTGTGTTTTAATTTGCTTATGGACATAAAAAATCTGTAATGGAAATCTGGCTTTTGTCTTGGGTTGTTATTTGTTAGATGATTTCCTGGCTATATTGCCTGTGGCATATAATGCACTCTTGCCTTTTCTACAATCAGAAATTTTTCTTTTCATTATTATATCAGTCTCAGGATGCAGTGGAAAAATCTCAACTGAAACTGGCAAAGATTTAGAAAATAAAAAATTTATGGACAGAAATGTTGAGATAGTATTAGTCAGTGCTATGAAAATAAAGTACTAGGCTCCACTGCATTTTAAATCCATTCAAATCAAGGACTCTGTGCAGGTTAGTGCCAACAGATACCCACTGGCTTAGAGTGGAGGTAATTTAGATCAGGAACCATATTTATCCTCATCTTACTTACTTTACTAAGACTAAAGAAAATCTTAACCATCACTGTTAATGCAAATGATTTTCTGTCTTAATAATGGCCTTAATAAACAAATATTTTCAAAAGACTTGGCTGAAAGGGTATAACTGACAGTTGTCCTATATTGTCACTTTAGAATACATTATAATTTAACAGCTGTCATGTTACACATGTGTCTCTCTGCCACATAATATTCATAGCTTTCAAGGCTATTCCCCCTCAAATTCATCAGCTATTTTGAATATTACACTAGATTTCAATTCTGCTTTCTTTGTATCTTGATTATGAGATCCACTGAAAAGACAGTGGCCTCAAAGAAATCTAAAAGCAGATGTTCATCACTCTTCAGTCATCAAGCTGGCTAGTTACACAAATTGCAGGCATAGCTGTATGTTAAAAGTGATGCTGACGCTTTTAGGGGCAATTAATAGTTTAAGCACCAGCCTGAAGACCTAGATGACATATGAGCCAATGTAACTATCAGTTAATGTAAACAAACAAGATGTAAAAGAACCATTTTGCTTTCCATTTCTTTGATTTTATTCAACAAAATGTTGAAAGAATAAGAATTATAGAATAAGCAGTATATGTTTTACAAAGATGGAATTTTCTTTCGGTGGTGGGACATGAAATTGCTTTGACTGAAATTAAGCAGCTGTAACAGAGCAATACTCAGTTTCTCTACCCACCTAGCTGTACCTTTTAAAATTTGTTCATGTAAATGAAATGTTTAAAATGGTTATTTTTAAAATATATATACATATATGCAGTTTCACTCGATGTTTCAGAAGCTTGGGATTTTGCATGTGAGTGTAGTCTTACTCTAGATCATGCTTATGTTGTAATTTTCATTTGGTGGAAACATGGCACTTGTAAATAGCATGCTCAGTAGGGGCAAGGAGCTGCGTCATCACAGTAGAAGACTACAAGAAGTCTTCTTGTAGGAGGTAACTGGAGCATCTGAGCTCCAGAGGGAGAGGAGTAAAATTTTCCATAGCAGAAAGACAGAGCCTTCAGGCTCCTGGAAGCTTCAGTTCATCATTTCTTTAAACATCATTTATTTACTCATTTCTTCTGTGTGCTTTGTAAGTACTTTAAACTAAAAAAAGGAATTTTTGATCCCCCGTTTTTAGTCACTTCATATATATCAGGTCACTGTGACTACCGACAGCCATATGACCGTCCGTGTCACTGAGGTCTTTGTGTTTTCTGTTATTTTTCAATTTTCTGAACCTCTTGGAGACATTGGACAGTCTAGTTGTCTCCTAGTTTATTAATTCTTTCTTCACTTCATCACATTCTAGTTGTGCACAAGCCAGTAACATTCTTGGCAAAGGCTTCATCTGTTCTGGCTTGGAAAACGTAACTTCAGTGTACCTACCGTGGTTAAAGTCTCTTCCAGATCTAGCCAGTCTTCCTCCTTACTTCTTACCATGTCACACACCATCATCCAAAGCCACTGACTTCTCTGTACTGACAATGAAATCAGATTCATCCATACTTTTGCTATGGTGTTTCGCCTTCAAGGAAGTCATGGCAAAATAAAAAAAAACCCCAAACATTGCATTTTCTCTCCTTCCATGGGCTTGGGTTGAGGGACTTATTCGAAATCATTCTTCTTAGTTTCACTTCTGTGTGTGCAGCTAAGTATCCCAAAGGAGGGAATGCCTAACATGGTGGTACTTGACTCTGAGCAGGATCCCTGTACAATAGCACGAGCAAAAAAAGAGGGTATAAAATTATTCTCCTTTCATCTCCTCACATGCAATCTTGTCCCAAGAAAGATGAGTCTCATACATGTTTGCTTTTGGTTCATCTCTCATTTCCTTGTTGATTCAATAAAGAACTAAACATCATAAAAGAGAAGAAAGGAAGAAAAACCCAAACACTTCAGACACTGAATTTCAGATGAAAAAATGGCAAATGTGTATTTAAAAATTAGTTGCTTTAGAACATTGCAATTTGAATGTATGCTTTTATTTTTTTTTAATTATTATTTTATTTTTCTCCATGTTTTACCAAAGGGCAGTAGTCTTTTTTCACAGTGATGAATGCATGGTTTTAGCCATAAAATACTCCTGGATGTTTATTTTGAAATATTAAACTCTATGGGGGATTTATAGCCTTCTTCAGATATGTCATCAGAAGTATTTATAAATATAAAAAATGAAGATAAAACATAATTTGAGTCCCTCTAAAAATTATAAATGTTTATTATTGCTGTAATATACAGCAAAATATTATCAGACATATGGTATTGTTATGTGAACCATATGCCTGCATCACTTGCAGAGCATATGGTAAGAGTTTAAAATAAGCAGCATTATAAAAATATGATAGGCTTTAAAAATATATAATTTGTACCAAAAAAAATTTTCTTTTTTTTTTTCTTGTTGTGAAACAGGTATTTGCAGAAACATGTCTGACAAAATTTCCACCTGCCAGCTACTGCAGCTGTGTAACACTAAGCGTACCTCTTGTCTTTTTGCCTGCTTCCATCTCCACTGGGAATGGTTGAAATTATTTCATGTCATAACCAAAGTGTAAGGGAATATGTTTTGCTGACAAAACCCCGATGGTGTAAAAGATAGTGGATAGGGTGCATAAGTACTGTCATATGTGACTAAAACAGGATGGAAAACATTTGCTGTGAGTCGTGGACGCCTGTTTTGGAACACGATTTGGGAAAAATAAGACGGGCAAAACTGTAAAGCAATCTACTATTGCTTCACCTTTAAACTCCTCTTGAAAAGATTTGTTCCTTTAGAAGTGGGAAGATTATAAAGAAGCTCAGAAAGGGACAAGCCCTATTCTTCTCGTCTTCTCTGTCATCAGTTTACTGCTGGGATGAAAAGCCTCATTCTGTACAGACTCATATAATGTTCCTATCACCATGGTGCCTTAGTTTAGTTTTACTGGGTCTTATATTTCCAGTCACATGTATTGATATCAAACCTCTTTTGTTGTGTTTACGTTAGTTCAGCTAAGATTTTATTAGCATTTAAAATCCTTCACCCTTCTTCACAAAATAGGTAATTAATAATGTGCAAATCAGGCAAAAAAAAAAAAATCTTACTGTATTGTTTAATAAGCTACCTGGTATTTTTTGACATTTCTGAAAAAGAAGAATATTCAACCTCAGTGCAACAATGCACCATTGTTTCTGCTATGTTCCTTTTCACTACACAGTTTTTAGGATTTTCATTCTCTCTCAGTCTATCCTTCTTTCTGTCTTTATTTGTGTTTCTTCTTTTAGATTCTGTAGTATTGCTACTGTAAAAAAAACATTGACAAATGAGTCTTGCCACTAAGGGGAAGCAATTTGTAACAGAGCAGGAAGTTATAACAATGCTTTGAATTATTAGAAGGCAGTGATTCTTTTGAAATAGAAATGTGTGCAATTTCATGAAAAAGTGCACAATTATTTGGGTTTTGTTCCTTGCTTTATCTTTCTGCACGTCAGTACTTAGGAACAAAGTTGTAAAACTAAAAGATGCTTCTGTTTGTTGGTCAAATAAAAAAATGGAAGAGAATTTTCTGAATTTTTTTATGTTTTTATTTTTCTATTAAAACTACTTACAACTATTTTTTTGCTTTATCTAAATTGATAGTTTTCTAAATGTAACACTGCTTTTAAATTAAGATATATTTTTCTTCAGAATTGTTTCTTTTCTGAATTCACAGCTCAGCAAATCATCAGGAACTCAAAACCATTTCTCTTACAATAAATTTGTATTTATTATGCAAAGTTTAAAAAAAAAAGTTATTCTAAACGTTGCATTTACCTATGTGTAAGGAATAATGTGGTATAATATTATCCTTTTACTCTTGCCTTTCCTTCAATTCAGCCTTCTTCTCTTTGACTCAAATAGTCTTTCAATTTTATTCCAGGTTCTTCTACTCCAAAACTCTTTACCTTTCTAATTTTTATCTATTTTCTTTACCTCAGAAATTCTTTTTTCAGCCAATTCCCATATTTGTTCTTATAACATAGCTTTGTAGATAAGGTTCACTTTAAAGTCTTTAAAAATAGAATCTTTTAAAGGCCTTTAATAGACCTTGATAAATGTCCTGATCATATTTTTGGGGGGCAAGCGTGCAAATTCTGCATGGGGTGAGTACTTAGATTTCATTAAAACGCCATATTGATTGCTTTCTCTATTCCCCTATGCTGAAGAGTAGATGTGAAGGCATAGGTCTGTCTGTGGAAAAGAGGGAAGAAACCCATGAGAATTAAAAAACTTGTTCTGATCAAAATCTTACCAGATCCTAGGAAATGGCTCAAAGTTTGTTGCTTGATTTTTATATATTTATTCCTGATCTATATAAATGGAAATGTAAAGTTGTCAGAAAACCTATAAAAAATTCAGAGCAAACTTCTTAATCCCCATTCCTAGACATCTGGTATTAGTGCATGTTTATAAAAAATGATTTGACATTTTGGCATTTTTCCATTAACACTAATAGTATTAGGAGTAACGAAAGTGTCAGTTCAAAATTCTGGTTACAAGACAGAAGTGAGAATATGCTCATTCCATATGCATATGTTAAACTGCAATGTCTATTTACTGTTTGGTCCAGTGACAACCACAGCATTAAAACTGCACTTGGAATTGCAAGCACAACATGGTCAGGATAAATATTGATGAATTGGAATGAGTTGTAGGGGGGAGACAGCTTGGGTGTCATCCAGCAAGGATACACACGTAAGGATGACTTTGTGGAAAGGGCACCTGAGGAAAAGGATTTGCAATTTGCTTTTCAGTACAAGCTAGGAAAAAGGAACATCACTTCTTCCTTGGATGTATGAGTAAATGAGTGCCTACCACTTCTTCTACCAAGAGAATCATAGCAAAAATACCCTAAAATCTTCAGCAGTTCAGCAAGTGAGACACAGGTTTTCTCTTTCATTGCAGCTTTCCAGAAAAACAGATTAAGTTAAATTTTCAGGTGAAATGCACTACCCCTATGCTATGGTATGGCATTTTGAATCTGATCAATCACACCAGGCTGTGCTTCCCATCAGGGAGCATTTGTTATCATTCTACATTCTAGTCACCTCACATTAGAAAATGACATATCATTTTGGAAATTTGAATCGAAAGGAGAACCATTTTTAGTAATTACATTTCTGGAAAGTGAGCTGACAAATCAAACTAATTTTTCTAGGTGTGGTCTGACATCAGCATAGTAACCTTAACCCTAAAAAGCTGCAGAATTACTTGCCTGTCAGGGGACTATCTTTATCAAATGAGGGTTGATTTTAATTTTTTTAATGTAATATTGCTTATATATTCAGGGATTTAATGAATATATTTAAACCAGAAAACTATTTTCTCTGCAACTATCACTACCTTTTTGTATGCCCTCACATCAGAAAACACTGTTGCAAATCTTATTGCATCAGAATCCTAAGTAACATCTTCAATACCTTTAAGCACCTTCTTGTCTCTGCAAGAACAGGAATATTGTCTTCAAGTAGCATCTACTCTCTCCTTCCTGAATTTCCAGTCCCAGTGGAGCAGAATCAAACTGGACCTGGATAAAATACAGACAAGTTTCACTAAGGTTCTTTGGCCAGAAGGTAAAGAATTAAGTTTAAATATTTGAATTTGTAATGGAAATAGAAGTCTCCAATTGCCATCCATTTTAAAAGCCTTCCATTTTCTGTTTCAGATTGTCTATATTTCTTCCTAGTCAGAAGGAGGAAAACATGTTTGATAGCCTATTTGACTTAGGTAAAGTTGAAAAAAACCCCAAAACAGGGCTTATATGAAGTATCCAGACATTAAAGAAGGAAATATTCCTGTCGTATGAGGTTCTTACCTCTGTGGACACATATGCCAACTGGACACATCAGTGTATCACATCTTTAACCCCATTCTTACACAGCATTACTTCCCTCTGTTCAATGTCCTGGTCTGCTGAATGCATCTTGAGAATAATGACTATTTCTGCTCTGTATATCAGATCTTACTGCCAATCTGTTCTTACAGGAAACTGTAATATTTTAAATAATTAAGCAAATCATATGTCGCAGGCTCATCGGTAACAGCTGCCTTGGTAAGGGTAAGATGGTCCCTTTTTTTTGGTCTCTCTCCTTCACCAAGGTATGGTTCTCATATACTTTTACCTATCCCTCCATTGCTTTATAATTAAAGTTTTCTGTCATTTTCAGAGGACTAGAAAGACTTTCAGAGGACCCTGACTGTGTGGGTGAGACTTGCCTTGCAGATTGTAAATAGTTTTATGAGGTCACACAGGTTCTGTAAAATCTTCCCCAAAAGTGCTCTAATCTGAAATAACAGGAGAGGAAAGATAAACAGCTGCTGATTTCTTGTGCTGCTGGGTGCTGCTTTCTCCTGCACCTGGTGCTGCATCTCGACCACAAAGAAGTACTTCCTGCCTTGATAATGGAAGCAACTACTGTAAGATGCTAGAGAGTTTAAAAGCTGCAAACTGCATTCTTTCCAAGCAGAATATTCTAATACAATTTAAATCCAATCATTAGAAATTCTGCAGTGGTTTAAAAACTGACTATTTCTTGGCTGAAAAATGCAGATGCTATAGCAAAAGCTAGAGTCAGACTTAAGAGACAATGAAAACAAATAGTTTAGCTAAAACAGTTGTCACTGTTGGGTTTAAAAGCACTTGAAAACTGCCCAAATCTGTAAACTACAGGTAGATTACTTTCACCCCAGTTTCCAGAAAACAGGATAGTTTTAATTTCTGAGCATGATGCATTGCCCTTTGCAGTGTTATGGCAGGTTGCATCTGATCAGTCAAAGTGGATTACATTGCACATCAAAGCAAATGTTATGATTCCAGTCACATCAGATTAGAAGATTACATATCATGTTGGCAATTTGAATTCAAGTCTTTTGAAGGGTAATTTTCAAGTGTGGGATTAAAATATCCATTCCAGTCAAAGGTCAATAGGTACACTTCAGATATCAAATGTGCAGTATTTGGCGCATTTTCCTTCCTTGATATGCTGTGTTGATGAAGCCAGATGCAATTGAGACGAAGAAGGGAGAAATAAAGCAAAAGGACACACTTTTAAAATACCAGTGTCTAAACTCTGGCTGAAAAATATGGACAGAACATGGGGAGAGAAAACTGAATATTCATAGCATGAATTTAGGCATGGTATATATATGATCACAGAGAAACAAAAACAGAGGCACTAATATGATTCTGCAGTGATCATTAGGAATTTTTTTGCAAAGCCTGTACCATACTACACATGCAAATATACATCCAGTATATATGTGTATGTCAGAACTCGCCTTTCAATTTCACATTTTTTAAAACACTTGCACCTGAGATAAATGTTTGGGATACTGGTAGTTAGAGGCAGGACTTGCAGTCTAGAGATGGGGATGCCAGAACAGCCTTAACTGTCCTTTGTTCTCTTTGAATCCTGTGAAGCTTTTCTGTGTTGTATGGGTCAGCTCCATCTCCACTTTGAAAACTATTAAACAAAGCACTTCCTTCCTTCTCCAAACTGGTTTTCTAGGTCTGTGAGGTATCTGAAAAAGCAGTTTCTGGGAAAGTGAATATGTAGTCCATGTGTGTAGGAGGAAGCCAGGTGGATTGCTCATTGTCACCTATGGTTTGTTCACTGATGCTCAGTGAATGCTGTTTTGCACACTTCAGTGGTAGTCCTGTCCCTTGACAGTACTGCTCCCAGTTGTCCAGAAATTTTAAAACTGCTCTGATAGTAGATAGGTGGAGTCTGACCCTAAATCAGAGGAATTTTACATTGTTCTGGGTATCTAAATCGAAAACAGTGCTTACTTAGGGGTCTATTACAGCTGGGAGTCTTCAGTGTAATAAGAAATAAAACCCCATGGAAAAGTGTCTTTTGAAGATGGTACTGGCCCCTGCTCCTCTTAGATGGAGGCAGCAATATAACATTTTACTGCCTGAGAAACTAAAACAAAATTAGATAGTGCAATTTGACACATAATCATAGAACTGCTGCTAGGAAGGGACCACCGGAGATCATCAAGTTCAGTCTCCTACTTAATTCAAAACTACCACCAAGCATGAGCATGAGCAGCATCAGTTCTTCTTAAAAAGCCCTCAGTCTTAAAATAGTTTCAAACACCTTGATGTCTGTAGTTTCTGCAAGTCCCCAGGCAGTGTATTGCAGCCCTACACACCATAGCTTCCTAAACTCTACGTTGCTAGACATTTGCCCTAGACACAGATCAGCTCTGATTTCCTTTTTCATTTCCAGGTCCTGGACAATGCAAGTGCTATGTCAGCATTCACTCCATGAAAATGGATTGCAAGCTAGGCAGTGAGCGTTTCTGCTGAAGGGATTAGAATTTCTTCTTTCTTATTTCCTTGCAATTTCTTCCAGAAAATTATAATTTTTTCAATTTTTTTTTCCTTTCCATTTCAGAAAAAGAAGCATAAATATTGTGAACATGGAAGCTTTTAACTGATTTTTTTTTACCACTAGTGTGATTCAATTCAGTCCACTGGTAATATATGTTGTGTTTTATTAATTGGTCCTTGCAACTAGCCTGCTCATTCCCATTACAATGCCTTTTTTATCTAATAAGCATCTTGATACAGCTAAGGTATTTTAATAAGATTTCTTTTCACAGGATTTCAAAATAAAACCAGTCTGTTTCTAAGGGGGCTTTTGAATACTTTTCCATCTTTTGTTATAGCTTTAGAAGTCCAGAGTAAAATCCAGTTCAAGAAGATAAAATCAGATACTGCTGTAAGGATCGGGAGTCCGTGCCCAGACACATATAAATCTGCAGGCTAAACATGAAGCTGTGTTGAGCATGACTACCAGTATTTACAGCTGCTCAGATTCACTGGAGTTTAATCTGAAACATTTACCTGCTCTTAAACATGTAGATGTTGATATGGTGAGATAGTATCTTGTATTTGCCAAAATATTACAGACATAAAAATCAGACAGGCTGCTGGGTGCACACAGTTTTCCCCAGTATGAAAAAAAGACTACAGTTCCTCTTCTACTTCTGTTTTTCCCCACAATGTCCACCTGTTCCTACTCCATTTTTTATTGGTTATTTTGAGGGCTTGGAATATTTCTGGTTTCAAGCAAATTTTAATGCTCTTGTAATTATTTTGATGCTGTTCCAACTCAAAGGTTCAGTGAGATTTTCTTCTCACTGTGGATTACTCTGCATTTTCATCAGGACAGAGACCCATCTCTGAGAATGCAATTTGGTTGAATCACTACATTTGTCATGATGAATGTATGCAAATGTTTTTGTTTTTCAGGTTCAAAAATTTGGGGTTTTTTGGTGATTGGTTTTAGTTTGTCAGTACCTACACTCCAACCTATGGCGTAGTCATTCCTGGATAGATCTGGCAGAAATACTACTTGGTGTCAAGTAAAAATTCAGTGGTTTCCACGTATTCTTCAAGTTTCTTTCTGTGGCTATATAAACTATTCTAGTGCCAGATGAAAGATAACAAGTAATCTCCATGCTGAAACATATGTGATTCCTTCAGTTTCATGTTTTCAGTGAGTGGGGAAGATTCAAACAGAGGAACACAAGTGTACTCTCTCAATTTTTTATATTTTTATATTTTTTATTCATGTTGCAAAGAGATCGCCCTAATGCAAGCACTCTAATTTTTTGATCTGCAATTATTTGAGAATTTTTTTTTAAATAATATTTAGTACTCTTGTAGAAATGCTACACATGTCTAGCATATAATAAAATGATGTATGGACAGCTGGATGAATAGTGGTCCTATTGAATGTTCTCTGCAATACATATAATACAAAGCAATAAATACATAATACATTATGTATAGATACTTAAGAAACCACCTTTTTATTTTATTATATAAATATGTTATTGATCTCTAGCTAATTCTCCTCATATGTGGGTGTTTATAATTTTTTAGTTGAAGGACATATTCTAAGGTGTATTGAGACAAGTGATGAGTTCCTAACTGAGTCAAAAAATGCAGTGAGAAGTGCAGTCATGCTCTTTTGGGAAGAAGTTATGTCCCTAGATATTCCTTCAAAACTTCAAAAGCGTGTGCTTTGGGGATAGTGAGGTTATCAATTTTTTTCTGAAACAGCAATAAAAACTGCTTCACAGCAAACTGTGCTCCAGCCCTGACTGTCATTCAGAAACTTCCATTAGAAGTTTGTTTAGACGGCAAGAAGTCATGAAAAAGGGTACCAGAAAGTGGGTATTCTCTACTTTTTCTTTACCTCCCCAAGTAGCGTACGAGAATGCAGTGCAATAAATGTAGCAAGATATTTTTTAAAAAATTTATTATTTTTAATTGGCTATGTCCTAGGTCTTTAGATGCTCAGACAGAAGTATTAAAACACACTCAATGTAAATTGGTGGATTGCACATACAAATATAAGTGCAGAAGAAGCTAGCTGTACACACCATATATCTGTATACTTTATGTATTTATAAAACAATGATTTTTCAGAATCTTTAAATGAACATTATAAACTGAGAAAGAAACTGAAGAGTTTGCAGTCTTATTGGAAGGTTGCCACAAACATACTCTGGTGAATAGTGAGGGTAAGAGTAGTAGTGAATCTCTTTTATGGTGCTGTTATCAGGACATAATGTGCTGGGTTTATGGCATGCCACCACAGCCAGTACCCAAACTGCCAGTGGAAATATAATTTAGGATCTGATGCGAGATCTTGCAGTGCATCAGTAACTTAATTGAATCTTTCATCATTCCCATATCTAACTGTCATTACCTGATAATTGCTTACCCTAAAAGAAGCAGGGAATTCTGTACATACCCGACGGAGCTCAGTGTGTACTCAGCGTTTAAACAGAACACGACCTACCACAGGATTGCTGTGCTGGGGAGAAGAGAAAGAACTCTTTAGCCTTTTGATCCCCAAGGTGAAGTGTTTTCCTAATCCTTATAAATGTTCCTGTGAAGTCCATTGTTTTTGTTGGTTTTTGCGTAGCTTTTTTTTCAACACCTAAGGGCATAGGTGCAGTGTTCTAATAAACCACGTGCCCCACCAAGCTGGTCCTCAGAGAGGCATATATCATACTAGACATGTTCCTGCAGATATTCCCTTGAATCATGCAGCAGATATTACTGTGACGAGTATAACAGGAGAATCTGAATAGAGACAAATGAGGACATTTTAACTCTGAACGTTTTATGTGTCTCTTTGCTTTCCCAGTAGGTGTTTTGAAGGTTCTCCTAACCACTGCTGTTATGTACTGTGCAGAAGGTCAGAGTAGATGATCATAATGGTCCCTTGTAGCTTTATAATCTATGAATCTATACTCCTGGGGAACTGTAAGTGCTGAGAAATCTGGTTAAAAACACTGGTTACAGAGAAAACAATCAAAAATGATTGGGAGGATGCACCCCCCACCATCACTCCTAATTAGGGTCCATAGTACATAGACGGGGGAACTTTGTGACGCAAATTATAGATGGATTTTTTTCCAATTAAGAAAGGGAGGAAATAGGCTAGGCAATTTCAAAACAACTCATACACAGAGTTACTGACAAAGGGGGCAGTAAGAAAAGCCTTGGAAATACTCTTACAGACAATTTGATTGTAGCAGATATGCATTTTAAGGAATGACAAGAGAGGAAAAGAATGCCTGATCTTAAATTATTTTGCTGTCGAATTCATAGAGAACAAGAGCATTCCTGAAATACTAGCAAAAAAAGCAAGCAAGCAGTAGAACTGTGAATAATCCTGAATTTATCAGATCATAAGCTTAAATTTCAACTTGAATAAATCAAGGAAATAAATGTCAGGAGCCAAATGGCCATTGAATAGCTAGAGGATCATGGAATCATCAGGAATTAGCAGAATTACTTTTTCAGAAGAAAAAAAAAGAAATAAGTTTGTTGTTGATGCTAAAATATTAATTTTAGTACAAAAAAGAAGGAAAATAGATAAAACTATTTTTGCATGAGTACTGTATGAGACACTTAAAAAATCAATTTGTATTATCTGTCAAAATCTCTCAAATTAATTAAAAGTTGTTTGGATTTTTGGACAACTTTGGAAAAGTTGTCATATGGACTGAAAATAACTGAAGGGACACTAACAAGGGCTAATGATACACAACAATGTATCAAGTCGTGGGGGAGCTGCTTAGTAGCCCTGAAGGGACTAGTGTTAGTTCCTGAGGTTTTTTTGACAACCTCATTAATGATTTGAAAGTGGGAGTAAACAAGAAGGTTATGAAATTCACATATCATACTAAATTGGGAGGTGTTGCAAACACTGCTGATGGCACTAAATTAATAAGAAGGGACCAAGCAATATTAGAAACACAGACATATGACCAAAATGAGATTCAATTTGGAAAAATGCTATCTAATAACAAATGAAGAAAAATAAACCAAAACACAGCTATGGAGTAGGAGAGAGAAACCTGGAAAGCAGCAATGCTTAAAGAACCATGGAGGTGGTAATGGGCAGAAAATTAGGCATGAATCTATGCAGTGATATGGCATTAAGGGAGGCCAATGAGCTCTTGGGCTTCGTGCAAAGAGGTATCAAAGTCTGAGGAAATAATAATCATTCACAGCATAACTCCTGCAACTAAGCCTGGAATATTGCATTCAGTTCTGGGCATCAGTTTACTAGGAAAGTAAATGAACAAATGAACTTAATTTCTAAGTGGAACAGCAAAAATGAACAAAAGATATGGGAGATTATTTTAGGAAGAGAAAGGGTAAAAGCCAAATTTCACTCTGTGTACCTTGGCCAAATGACAGCAGAAGAGGGCTGTGAGAACACTGTGTCTGTATAAAGGCTGGACAATCCAAAGGCAAAAAGAGGATTTAGGAAGGAACAAAATTGTAGCAATAAATTTAATGGAGTAAAATTATAAAAGAAAAAGCTAGAAAAGTAGACACCAGGGAAGAGTTCTGAGATTTAGTGGAGTTTCCACTTTCTTTTATTTAGAAGAATTATTCTATGAAAATGGACATTCAGATAACAAAAATATATTAAAATTGTATTAATTTTGCTGTTTGAAATTTCCTGGTGAAACATCCATTTTGGTTATTTTCTCAGCTGCTGACTACAACTGAAATCCAGTATAATCAGGAGGTAAAGTGGTACACATTGCATTGTCTGGAACATTTTATAAAGAGCTAAATAAATCAACCCTCCATGTTTTAACAATCCGTGCAAGTATTAGCGAAAATCAATAGCTGGGCAGATATATGAAAGACAAAAATAACAGAACGGATGAATAGAGCACTCAATAACCAGAAATATAGGTAGAGAAAGGCTGCACTGGCTAGAGTGGGAGTAAAGGAGAAATGCTGTATTCACTCTTTCACTGCAGTGGGGAGAATAAGAGAAGCAAAAAACACCCTCTTCCCATCTGAGAATGTGGGATTTCCCAAGAACAGCTCCACCCCATACTGGCATATAACATTTGATATGGAGAAATTTGTACTTCATTTACTTCTTCTTTTCTAGAAAAACTTCTTATGAAGGCGAAATTTAGTAAAAAAGGAGCTCCTTTACAATGTGTTTGACACTATCCTTGAAGTTTCTACAACAGAAATAGACATTGCTATGAAATTCTAATCTGGTCGTCTAAAAGTTGCCAGAATGAAAGGATATTTAAAAAAAAAAAAAAAAAACCAAAAAAAAACCAAACCATTAAAAAAAGAAGGATTTCATTATATAATGAAACTGATTAAGGCCCTTATCCAGGGAAATTAAATTTAAAAAATAAAGATTTTTCTAGGTCTTCATATTTCTGTACTGAGCTACAGAATTTTGTGAGGAGACAACAGGCAAATAAGGGTTACCAAAAAATCCCAGCTTCCTATAAGACAGAAAGAGAGAGAGGATGAAATAAAACTGTGCGTGGAGGCATATATGTAACATACTGATGTCAAATAGGGTATTGCTGCCTACATTTTGTTCTCTGGTATGATGTCCCTTATAAGACTTAGGAGTACTTTTCACAGGTGTCTGAGACTTGCACTGGATCCTTCTGGTGTTATCATTTTGTTTGCTAGGAAGTATTATAAGCTCTTTTCAACACTTGGATCTGCTTGTGTGTTTTGGATATCTCCTTCAGTTCTCATTTCGTGGAGATACTCATCCTATCTATTCTGCACACTAATCAGCTCTGCAAGTATTTTGTTGTTTGTATGTACAATTTTGGGGTCAGTCAAAGTGAAATCATCTAATTTATTATCTTTGGCTTGCTAAACGAAATTTGATGTCATTTAAAACATAACAAACTTGTGTACAAGGATCATACGGAAAACCAAATGAAACCTGGGATATTGACAGAAATAATTTCTAGCTTGAGTGTATGGTGATATTTATGCAATTTCTTGTGATTGACACATCTTAATTCAAATGTAGAAATCAGTTCAGCTTTTCTTTTCAGTGTAGTAACATGCCTTTGTAACAAATCTCTCCAGGAAATATGGTATAGTCCATGGTATAGTAATTTTCACATGTGAGAAAGGTTGCTATTTTGATAAAACCACACTGTGACATTTAACCTTGCACAGAAGGTTACAATGACACTAGAAGATAGTGAAAAATGGCTGAGGAGCAGGACAATGACACTCTGGCATGATATGATTTATTTTTTCCATAATATGCTTTTCAGCTCTTCCTCTTCTATTTCTCATGAGACTAACACAGTCACCTGAAGCAGATTAGTTAAGATACAGTTTCATTTATTCAAAAAGAAAGGGCTAATTGTAAGGGCTGTATGGCAGGTCTAAATGTTGTGAAGAATGTCTTAGACTATTTAAAGCTCAAATATGATGTGACAGAAAGAGTTTTTTGGAGCAATGTCAAAAGCTACACTGGTGCTGGTAGGCACACAAGCAATGGGAGCTGAAAGGTTTCTCTTCTGCAGCTGAGCACAACTGTTGGAAGAGGAAGTTTTGTTTGGTTTTGCTCATTGGAGATCAGACCAACGCAAGGCAACTGGGGTGCTGCAGATGGCCCACGCCTGCCTAGGGTCAGACATGAAGTTGTGTCTGTGACTGCCCTGGCAAGCAATGGTTCTTTTCTGCCTCTTCTCTCCAGCAGGGTTTGCACAGGAACCCCATACCTGGGGGCACAGTATCTCTGTAGCCTGAAGTTGTTCAATCACACATCTCTCTCTCTGTCCATCTTTTCCTCTATTCTCCTAGAGAGGCCGAGCATATGGGCAAGGAACTACTCAGAGTATTTACTACTTACTGTTCTCCTCCAGTTCTCTATGAAGACATAGCAGCTAACAGTAGCCTCTGGGTTTGATTTAACACATGCCATTTCTTAAATCAATACGACTACTACATAGAGCCTGGATTTTCAAAAATCTAATACCTTGCAGAGATATAAGGAAATGTAATGGGAACTACTTCATGCCTGAACAAACGTAAATCAAAGGTAATAGCTGCGTAATGAAGTGCGTAGACATTCCACAAAAAATGTGGCTGCTAGTCTATAGGCTCGTCTAGCCAGTAGCCTGCAGCTTTACAGAAAAATGTACCCCTGTTTAAATTATAGGTTCATTAAACTTTCTTAAATCTAATTTTTATAATCAACAGACAACTATTCATAAGACAAAAGCAAATAAAGATAATAGAGAGGAAAAACATTGAAAATGGACAAGCAGATCAACCAGCATTTAGCCATCAAAAATCCAATGCTTAATGATGCCGTAGATTTAACTTTGCTCTTATTCACTTGCTGTCCCCTGATCTAAGAGGAGCATTAATCCTTTTTTTTTTGGGGAGGGGGCGGGATGGAGGTGCGGGGGAGATGTTCTTTTAAGAATTTATTAAATTATTTATATCTTTAAAAAAAAGAAGCCCCTATCAAAGAGGAAAAACTGTTTAGTTCATATAACCTTGAGTTATTATGACTGCAGAGAACAGAGGCTTTTATCAGGATTATGTCTTCATACTGGTGCACAATAATGCAGATTTACTCCTTTATTGGAGAGCTTATAATGTAATAGGTAGATTTGCAAAGGTAAATTGATTTCCCATTTTATTTCTACATGTATTTGAAATGCTTTTCCTGAAAAACACTCTTATAATTATAGAAATGTCAAAAGTGTAGTAGTTTGCATGTCACTGTACTGGAGAACGCAGATTGCAGGTAAGAAAGGCCTGGGGAACTCAGTCCATGCACACAAAGACGTGTAGAAGGATGCCACATCTTTATTGCACATTCATGGCAGATCTTGGAAGGAATCATTGACAAGCAGTATCCTCTCTTATGGTTAATGCAACTGGTGAGCAATCCAGATGGCAGAAGGGCATAAAAAGCCTTTTTAAATCTTATTTATTTTCAATTAAGAAATAAAACCAGAAGATCAGAGGATCCCACTTCTTCCTTTTGACTCCTTGTGAGTCAAAAAATTGACTCACACAATTCTTTTGTACCTTCTATGGCTTGTAAGGAAGGTTTTTGTGGAAGAGAGGTCAGTGAGCTGATAACAAGCACTTGAGGGAGTGTACATTAGGAGTTTTGTGGTCCAAGCTTAAATTTAAAAAGTAGATGGATATAATAAGGTGGTAGAGTGACAAAGGCAAAAGAAAGCACAGGAGAACAGGAAAAAGAGCAGTAGGGGAAAACGGAGGGTAAAAATACTGCACTGAATGGTATTACCAATTAATTGCACATGCATTGGAGACTCTCATTTGTTTCTTACAATCAGAATCCTGTAACAGATAAGAGAAGCACATCTTGTATGCAAAGCCAATGATTTACTGTTACTTCAATTAAAGTCATACTAGTTTAATGGAAGAATTCTGTTACCTACCTCTTTCTTGGTGGTATATTCAACCTTCCACTGCTGTACTGTGTCCTAAACTCAACACCTTCACTATGAGGAGAGAAGTTTAGAGCAAGTCTTCAGCATCCCAAGTCCTTCACTGAGATGGGTAAGTTTTCTAATAAATCATTAATGTTTACCATATTTTTGCCCCAATCCTAGGATTTTTTTACACGATTTTGATACTTTTTTCTATTACACTTTATACTGTTATGCTTTGCTCTTTTCCTCCTTTTCCTGCAAATCCACTGTAGGTCTCCATTTACTAAATAAGGTGTATGTTATGTGAGTTGAATACTTGTTCTGTGTTCTCTTAATCACCCCGAACACTGACTTTGCCAAGCTCTCAAGGCTGAGGTCATTTTATGACCAGCAACTGACCATGGCTGAGTTGTTTATAGACCTGTAACCTCTACTATCATACTGCACATGATAGCAGAGGTTTCTTTTATCTTGCCATGCGTGTACTTCTCTATATGCATTTTATATTAGGGCCATAGATAGTTCATTCTAGCCAGTGCCTTCTTATTACTGTATTGGATATGGTATAGATAACAATAGATGCGTATTATACCAAATAAAGAAAAAACTAAATCAGAGTAGGCAATAGATCATTGGGTTACCAGTATTGCAGGCTAAAACTGTCTCCAGGGAGGTCCAGAGGGGCTTGAATTTTGTGGTGCTAACTTGGTACCAAGTCATTACAGATCGTGGCACTGCCATGTTTACTGGGCTCTGAGGCTGTGGGGGGAAAACAAACAAGTAACCAGAGACTGAAATGTGAGGCAGTAATATGTCAAATAAACAAGAAAATGACAGCTATGGTGAAGAGATGACACTAATTACTGAGTAAGGACTGATGAGAGTCCATGCCATATCTTTACCTTTTTTGTTAAAAAACCAAAATCGTCCTGACATTAAGTGTAATAAACTGAATATTCACACAATAACTCTGCAATAAAAATGCCTTTGAAAGAATTTCTGTACAATTCTGTAGTAAAACACTAAGTGAGAGGGGAAAATTCATAAATACTTGGAAAAGCATCAATCAATCAATATTAGTGTTTAATTTTATTTGTCATTTACCTGTGTTAAGTATATAAAATAACAATCTTATAACACAGCTCTTTCTTTTGCAGAACAGACTGTAATTTCTAATTTTCAAAGTTAAATCCCAGAAGAGTGACAGTTCTATGGTTACTGTTACTAATACAACAGCTTGAAGTGTTTCTTCTTGATATTTAGCACTGCATTCCTATTTGCATACTACAAAAGGATTAAATACTTGCAATTTCAGATCAGCAACCACATTCCTGGCATATTTAGGAGATCTAAAGCTTTTGGCTTGCAGGACAAACTTGAGCTATCTTGTGAATTTGCAAATTCCCTTGAGCTTTCAAGTGAAATTGCAAATACTGCATGAGGTTTCTTTCCAATTCTATGTCTAGAAAATTGAACATTTAGTTTACTAGAGTCAAGCTGCTAAAATACAACCTGTTTTGACCCAACCATTCCAACATAACATGAAAAAAATGGTCATATTGGGTTTTCTCTGGCAAGTAAATAATTTTTCACTTGACTGGAAGAGAAAAAAAATAACTGTGAAGAAAATTTGGATAGCCATTCTAAGAGAAGATAGACTATTTTTGTTTATAGTTTTTTTCTCATAATCAAGTTATTTCAAGTTCCGTGCTGTATGCAGAAAAAACATATGTATTGATACTATTGTGTGGATGTATGCCTTCCAAATATGCACCGAAGTTAAATGATTTATACTCTAAAAATACTGATCAAATAATGAAAATGAAAACTATGAATTTGGAACAGTGTATTTCACATTAAACCCTCCCTCTGTGCTGATATATAGCTGCATGATCACCTTAATTCTTTCAATTTTCCCCACAGAAAAGTAGAAAAATATATATTTCCCTTAAAGCACAATGAAGGCTCAAATAATTGGGGGGAAAAAATGCATGTGGGTCCCAAAATAACTGTAGGTAAAGATGATGTGTCACTATGTGTCAGTATTTAGTGCCATCGTCAACATTATTTTTTTTTTTTAATAATAAGAGAAGGAAGATGCCTGATACTGCAGATGACCAAATTTAGGCAAAGGGGGTGTAATTTACATTCTCATGATTGGTAGAGCATCTATAAAAGCAATTCTCTGATTTACGTTCTTTTTCCTGCTGAGACAAAATGCAGTGGCATACTCTAAAGCAAACATAGAGCTGGGACTTCATGCAAAATATTTGCCAATCTTAGATGAAAGGTACTAAATAAATATTATTGCTATTATTACTCTCTGTGGAGAGCAGCACTACAAGGTCTTTTTGAAAGGCTTACTTCATGGAAAATCTTCATAATTTCCATAAAAAATATTATGCTAGAAATTGGTATAGCCTTTATAACTTTATGGGGCAATAAAATGTGATGGTTCCAATATTAAACTGCAGTGAAAAGTAATGTAAACAGAACAAAAGGTATACAGGAAAAAATATACTTATTAATCAAACAAAAAGTATTCGGGAAGAAATCCATATTAAAGGTTGGAGGGCCCAATCAGAGACTAAGCACTTTTAGATGTTGCTTTTAAATCTTCCCAAAGTTGAAAGTAGATTGCAAACGTTGAATTGTGATGGATTTTCACTTATTTTAGTTTAAGCATAACAGTGTGTGTGACATAACTGCACTAAATACGCACTCCAGTAAGAGAAGAGCTTTTAAGTGTGTATTTTTCAGGAAGGATTAGCAGGTTGCAGAGATGAGCTAGGAAAGGAATTAGCAGATCGGCCATGAGCTTACAGCCTTTTCCTTTTGCCCAGTCTTATCCCACTCACACTGTACCATAGCTTGCTGCTGCTCACAAAATGCCCATGTCTGTATTCCATGGTTTTCACCAAACTAGGGATGAGGAAAAGGAAAGGCTAAATAAGCTTTGAGGTTTACTAGTGTCTCCTCTGATCTTTTTCTAAAAAGACATTCTGTTAGAGTTGAACAGATTGTTCTTACCCCAGTATATTCTATAGACATCTGTCAATTATACCAGGCACTATCACCACCTTCCTTTCTTTACAGAACATGAATTAGAAAGAAAAATCTGTGCATCTAAAATCCAATCTGTATCTTCTGTTTCACTGTAATAATTCAAGAAAATAGAAGCTTTTTGATCAGCCACAAGAGCAGTTTGTAACGCTCTGCTCAATTTCCTATCACTAATATTTCATTTCCACCTTGCACCACTGAGGTATATCATGGTCTTGTTTCCTTAAGGGAAATAAAAAATAGCATTTAAACATTTCAAGTGATTTAGTCATGAACCACAAAAAACCAGCATAAATCCTTCTTCAAAGTAGTTTTCCTAAAACTTCTTTAATTTTTGTTTGTATATCTTTAAAATCAAAATATGTTTGGACTAGAAATATCTACTATTATGGGATAAGATCTAATTTGTGCCGTAAATTTGTTGGAAAAGACTAAAACACATCTTACAGATTAGTGATAAAGTATCTGTCAAAGTAGCTTCTCTTACAGATCCAAGTACAGTGCAACAAGCCCCCCCCAAATATTTCAAATTATTTGACTGAAAAAGTTGTTGCAAGACTAAACTTACCTACAATAATTAATTCTAACAATATGTGTATAAAATTTGTCAAATATTTCTCCTTAATTCTTGACTGACCTCATCACTGAATTATTGAAAAAGCCGAGAAACTATCAAGTCATGGTGCAAGCTGCAAAACTTGAACAGAAGAATGTGGCTGTCCTGATGTATAAAATGGCTTTGTCTGTATCTGAATCGGCATTTGAACTTTTAATAATAATTCAAATACTAATGCAAAGTGTGTCATGGATTACATTCCTTCACATTCAAATGCTGAAGAGCTATTAGAAATCTCATTTTATCTACTGCAAATACGGAAATGTTTGTGCAATTTACCTGATCTTTGCTGTAAACAAGAAGACAGAGCCAATAAAATACAGTCAGGTTTTTGATAGATACTAGTCATAATTCTTTGGGCGAGACTTTGCTATAAATTTTGGGCTTAAAATGCATGTTATAAAACACAACTTCATGCCAGTAATTCTGGTTTAAAATCATAAGATTCTGAGATTAGTAAAATTCAAGTATCCTTATTCATAAAGGTTGCATTTACACAAAAGAGACGGGAAACAACTTTTTACATGTTTTAATACATGATATTTATTAAGATTCCTGCTTTTAATTTTCAAACTATAAGTTCAATAAAATAAGTATACTGTTCATTGTCAAATATGTTATTTTTTTATGGTTTTTTTTTTTCCAAAATACCATCTTATTATTTAGGTTTGGTGACAAATTTTACATTGTTCAAAAGACTGATAAAATAATTTCTGTAATTCAGACATTCTTTTAAGGTTGTTTTGGTCTTGATAAATATTAGGGAACAAAAGTACTGAGGTATGAAAACATCACATGAATCTTCAGATGTTGATTTACATTTCAAAAGATGGACAAAGGTAGGAAGCCAAAAAGGTAAAGTCATAGACAAATTTTGATATTGAATATTTCAAAGCATCTGTTGTGGTCTGTTACTGTGATATCATGTATCATAAACGAGTAAAAAAATCTAGACTTGCTTCAGAAATTGTTTTGCCGCTGACCCTATAATATTTAGTACTGTGGTACGTGTTGTGATAACTGGTAACTAAACTAGAGGGGAGTGTTCAGAATTTTGTAAGGGTTTAGATTGGTCTTGACTGCTAGTCTGAGCAGAACCTGAACACTATTGCCAGATTAAATAGATGCCATGCTTAATGTATCTCTTTGGGATGGAAGGGTACAGTAGCTCTGCAGCATTGACTCTCATGATCTTTTTGGGAGTAATTTTATTTATTTATTTCTCTGACAAGAAGGAGAAAGGACAAATAAAAGTGTCCTGTGGGATTTCCCTAGGTGCAGAATCAAGGTCTTTTGCAGACATTGCAAACGTTTAATCCATTTTTAGAGAAAACCAGTGTGGAGGATAATGAACAAGGAAATACTGAGAAGGAAAGGACTTTTCTTTTTCATCAGGCTTGCTCTATCTGAGCTTTTTTTTGAGCTGCCCACTTCATTTCACTTGGCTTAGTTGCAACAGCAATTTCTCCAACCAACCAGGTGTCAATTTTTAATTCCTTTTACTTTTGTTTAAGTTTGTATGTAACAGCCACAGTTTTATATAGATAGCAGTAACAGAAGGTTGCTGCAGGTAAAATGTAGGTAAAACTTCACCACACACAGTGATGTAGTGTAGACATGTAAGATGCTGGGAGCCTTGAGAAGACTGAGGGGATGATGCTGTGTTCAAGTAGAGGCACGAGGTGATGAGACATGGGACATAGGCTTGACATGGGAGACCTCTGGACTCACTAGCAGTCAGTGAAAAAAAAAACCAACCACACAAGAGAGAAACAGATCTGAACATAACTGCTTCTAGGAGTGAGAAATAGAACAAAGAAATAATGTCTAACATACATGAAAGGGTACCATATACAGTAAATTTCGTTTAGTCTGGACTTGTGGACCAGTGAAGAAAGGGTAGTTTGCATGCTAGCAAACTTATATAAATGAACCAAAGTTGAAATGGGGAAAAAAAAAAAGAGGAAAAATCATTAATAAGAACATCATATTTCTCCTGGCTAAGGACTGCAGATGTGTTACAATTTTAATTGTATTATTGACAGCATTTTAACCTTTTCTGTACCTGCATAGAATAAATGCATTGTTATCCTTTGTTTTACTGGAATAATTAGATCTAGACTAGTGATGATTCCTTAACTACACTGCTAAGGTTTTAATTATGTTAACAGTAAATTCTTGGCTTTGTTTTTATATATAAGGTGGACTTCTTTTCCCCATAGACATATTCTTAGTTTAACTAAGAATCTGAGAACTCCAACATAATGAAAAAATAAAGAAATTTTAAATGCAGGGTGAACGCACAATTCTTTAGATAATGGGAATATTTCTCCAAAATGGCAACATGCAGGGAATATTACCAGAAGAGTATTGTTCTAGAGGTAGCCAGGCAGTTGAGCTGCAGGGGAAAAGGGAATTTTGTCAATGGATTACAATTAATCAGTAGTTACAGGAGCTGTACCATTATCTGTAAACAGCTAAGAGCAGAAAACAGGGTCCTATCTAAGCATGAAGCCAACTAATCAAAACCTTTAGCATCTCCTTCTCAGCAAAATACAAATTAGGAGATTAGCAACAATCGGATAAAATTCTGCTTTGGGCTAATAACATGGCATTGACTGTTTACAGATAGCTCCTTTTGACACTGGAGAAAGTGTTAAGAAGTTACATCTGAAATGCAGGAGCTAATGAGTCTTCCTAGGATTTTCCAAACAATTTTTCTTAAGCCAAGAAGAGAAATTAGAACTGAAATTATGGACATTCTGACCAAACCAAGTTATTGGAATCTAAACAATTTTCAAATTTTGTGTTATCAAGAGTCCTGGCTAAAGAAACTATACCAACCACAGAAATTTTTAATCGCTTGAGGATTACTCTTTCATTCAAGTTCTGTTTTGTATATCTTTGGCTATAGTCCAAAACGTGAGTTTCTTCAGTATTATAACACTGTTTCCGAGGGTCATTATATTTTCATCTACTAATGAGACTGGGGTTAAGAAGATTGATACATTTCACCTGCATTTAACCTGAAAAATTTATTTTTCAAAAAACTTCAAGTTAATACCATTCAAGAGAAAGCAAAAACATCTTGCTCTGCAAACTGTCTAAATGTAATGGAACATATGGAAATATTTTTTTCTTTTTGTAAGCCTAAATAAGGAAAAGTATATGACATTACAATAATTGTATTACAATTACACTACAATATATGTATTGTAATTGACATTACAATATATGTATTAGCTCCTTCTGAGTTAGCTTCAATTCCAGATATACCATAATTTATTAAATATGAAAAAATTATTATATGCTGCACAATGTTATATATTCACATATTATATAAATAATATGTAACATCTAAATATAAAGAATATTTTAATTTTTTTAATCTATATTTTAGTTTATATAACGTCAATATATTGAGGTATTTTACAGGAGCTACACATCAACTTCTTATTTTCCTTGATATATTTCCACTATTGTTTATTTATTTATTTATTTATTCATTTGTCAAGTAAAACATTGTTTTCCTTTTCTGGAACAATATTTAAAGTTAACACTAATGAATTCTGGCAAAGAAAATGTCCCTTATTGAGACATACAGAATTCTCAAGGCCATGCCACTTAAACTGAGGTAATGGGATCAGTGAAAAGAAATGTAGTGGAAAGAAGAAAGTTCCAGAATAAAATCTGGTCCTGTGGTACAGAGGGATTGATTGGCCGTTCCAGAAACAGAGGTTAATTCAGAAGAAAAGAGAAGAAAAGAGGAAAAGAAGGAGACTCCTTGCTACAGATCCTTTTGCCTCAGTACAGCTCACAGCTCACAGTACAGCAAACCTCAAGCCTCTGCCTCAAGCCTCCAAAATTAATCCGAGGACATCCTGTACAGGAGCATGCTGTTCTGCCTTTTTCCTCCAAGAATTGGAGAAAAAGCATACTCAGAGAAGCCTATTTAAAATTCAGACATTAAGACTGCATTCAGCCCAAGTGCTTAGGTGATTTAAACCTTTTTGTGCTTATATGTTAAACATAAGACCTAAACACATTAAATAAATGTGTCTGTGTATACCCTCTGCTTTAGCACCAAACCACAATATATTTGTTTGAATAGATTTTNAAAAAAAAAAAGAGGAAAAATCATTAATAAGAACATCATATTTCTCCTGGCTAAGGACTGCAGATGTGTTACAATTTTAATTGTATTATTGACAGCATTTTAACCTTTTCTGTACCTGCATAGAATAAATGCATTGTTATCCTTTGTTTTACTGGAATAATTAGATCTAGACTAGTGATGATTCCTTAACTACACTGCTAAGGTTTTAATTATGTTAACAGTAAATTCTTGGCTTTGTTTTTATATATAAGGTGGACTTCTTTTCCTCATAGACATATTCTTAGTTTAACTAAGAATCTGAGAACTCCAACATAATGAAAAAAATAAAGAAAATTTAAATGCAGGGTGAACGCACAATTCTTTAGGTAATGGGAATATTTCTCCAAAATGGCAACATGCAGGGAATATTACCAGAAGAGTATTGTTCTAGAGGTAGCCAGGCAGTTGAGCTGCAGGGGAAAAGGGAATTTTGTCAATGGATTACAATTAATCAGTAGTTACAGGAGCTGTACCATTATCTGTAAACAGCTAAGAGCAGAAAACAGGGTCCTATCTAAGCATGAAGCCAACTAATCAAAACCTTTAGCATCTCCTTCTCAGCAAAATACAAATTAGGAGATTAGCAACAATCGGATAAAATTCTGCTTTGGGCTAATAACATGGCATTGACTGTTTACAGATAGCTCCTTTTGACACTGGAGAAAGTGTTAAGAAGTTACATCTGAAATGCAGGAGCTAATGAGTCTTCCTAGGATTTTCCAAACAATTTTTCTTAAGCCAAGAAGAGAAATTAGAACTGAAATTATGGACATTCTGACCAAACCAAGTTATTGGAATCTAAACAATTCTCAAATTTTGTGTTATCAAGAGTCCTGGTTAAAGAAACTATACCAACCACAGAAATTTTTAATCGTTTGAGGATTAGTCTTTCATTCAAGTTCTGTTTTGTATATCTTTGGCTATAGTCCAAAACGTGAGTTTCTTCAGTATTATAACACTGTTTCCCAGGGTCATTATATTTTCATCTACTAATGAGACTGGGGTTAAGAAGATTGATACATTTCACCTGCATTTAACCTGAAAAATTTATTTTTCAAAAAACTTCAAGTTAATACCATTCAAGAGAAAGCAAAAACATCTTGCTCTGCAAACTGTCTAAATGTAATGGAACATATGGAAATATTTTTTTCTTTTTGTAAGCCTAAATAAGGAAAAGTATATGACATTACAATAATTGTATTACAATTACACTACAATATATGTATTGTAATTGACATTACAATATATGTATTAGCTCCTTCTGAGTTAGCTTCAATTCCAGATATACCATAATTTATTAAATATGAAAAAATTATTATATGCTGCACAATATGTTATATATTCACATATTATATAAATAATATGTAACATCTAAATATAAAGAATATTTTAATTTTTTTTAATCTATATTTTAGTTTATATAGCGTCAATATATTGAGGTATTTTACAGGAGCTACACATCAACTTCTTATTTTCTTTGATATATTTCCACTATTGTTTATTTATTTGTTTATTTATTTATTTATTTATTCATTTGTCAAGTAAAACATTGTTTTCCTTTTCTGGAACAATATTTAAAGTTAACACTAATGAATTCTGGCAAAGAAAATGTCCCTTATTGAGACATACAGAATTCTCAAGGCCATGCCACTTAAACTGAGGTAATGGGATCAGTGAAAAGAAATGTAGTGGAAAGAAGAAAGTTCCAGAATAAAATCTGGTCCTGTGGTACAGAGGGATTGATTGGCCGTTCCAGAAACAGAGGTTAATTCAGAAGAAAAGAGAAAAAAAGAGGAAAAGAAGGAGACTCCTTGCTACAGATCCTTTTGCCTCAGTACAGCTCACAGCTCACAGTACAGCAAACCTCAAGCCTCTGCTCCAAAATTAATCTGAAGACATCCTGTACAGGAGCATGCTGTTCTGCTTTTTTCCTCCAAGAACTGGAGAAAAAGCATACTCAGAGAAGCCTATTTGAAATTCAGACATTAAGACTGCATTCAGCCCAAGTGCTTAGGTGATTTAAACCTTTTTGTGCTTATATGTTAAACATAAGACCTAAACACATTAAATAAATGTGTCTGTGTATACCCTCTGCTTTAGCACCAAACCACAATATATTTGTTTGAATAGATTTTGGCAAAAATTTTATATGAGGTAATCATTATAAGCATGAAGAAGGAGTTCATCCTGTGGCTTTAAGTACAGTAATCACCAAGACTAAGACACTGGTAGCTGTTAAAACACTAACCACTTCCCCCAAATAAAAAATATAATTATAGCCAACTGTGTGAACACATAGCAGCAGTTATGATACCAAAGTCTATTAGATGTATTTAAAGCATGCAAGAATACACTGATTCCCTCATAAATGTATATCAGCGAGTTAAAATATTTCCATTTTACATCAATGACCTCTCAATGACCTAATTTTGATTTATTTTGTCAAAATGCTAGTCCCTTTGGTTACTGAAACGGTATAAGACGATATGAACAGATATAGATCATCTACAGAACCAGAGCTAAATGTCAGACATACAACAAAACCCAAATCTGACTCATAGAGGACATGAAGAGCCTTAGAAAGGACTGTCCATAATGTCTTGAAGCTGCTGCAAACAAACAGAGGTTTTTGGATAGGAAAGTTTCTAGAGGAATTTAGAAAGGAAGGAAGATGAGTGGCTCTAGAAACCATACTTATATAGCCACATGTTATATAAACTTTGTTCAAGGTAAGGAAGATTAATAACTGGAAATCCAAATGTCCTCTAAAATGTAACGAATGGGGTTGAAAAACGTAGATCAGTTTTATCAAAACCATTAAATCTTAAGTTAAACCACGTAAGATTTCAGAAAACTTTTCTTTCAATCTCAGCTTCTGAATTTTGTCATACTTTTGGAGGGAAACGGTTCATACACCCTATTTCCAGAATAAGTCCAATATAAATATTAAAATATGTGAATATATAATTGATTGATTCTGCCTTAAACAATTGATACAGATAGAAGCCTTGGTAGTCTTCTACTTTATTCCCTGTTGAATTACTTAATAATCTTTTTGTGCACTACACTGAATATGTGCAGACATCTAGGCGCAATGTTTGCTATCCTGGCACAATTTAAATTTCACTTCCATAGTCAGTTTTGTCCCAAGAGTTTCCATAGTCATAAGCCATTATCTCCAATGGAAATAATAGGTTATGAGATTGCAAGCTGCTTCACCACTATACCTCATGATTTTAAGACCTTCCAAATGAATCCCATTGTGTTCTTAATACATGTGCACACTCATGCATAGTTGGAAATGAAGAAATATCTCTAATTTCAGAGAGCATATCTTGCTGTATTTTGCATAATGATCGTGAACATAGTACATCACATAAATGAAGGGAAATAGCTTTTAGTGCAGTGTTCTGTCACAAGAAAATAATAAATCAACAACCTATGAACTCCAGGTCCATTTGAAGCATATTTAGAGCCCTCATTAACCTACAGAGGCCAGTTTGAATAGAAGCCATTTAATGAAGACACAGAGGGGATTTTTAATAATTCATTATGATGGAAGAAAAGGAAACAAGCTAGAAATGGAAGAGATTACCCAAATGATAATGAAATCCAAAAGTGGTGACATAATCATCTGAATCAGGCAACAAAGATGGTAAATAGCTGCTTTGGGGTTGTAGCCCAACAGCAGGAAGTAATAATTTCCTACACCATGGCAAGATCCACTTGTTTTCATTTTCGGTTTGCGTTCTGACAGTTTAATGGAAATCCTCCTCAGCAGAGAGCATAGGATGGAAATGTGTCTCTTCTGTAGTAAAACAAGCTATTATAAGGTAGGTGCCACATATTTGTATTTAAATTGACGAATGTATCTCCAAGATAAATACAATATGACTTTGTGTCTCCTCACTTCAATATTACACAAGAAGGTAGAGTATTTGTCCTCAGTATATTTTAATGTAAAAATGTTCTAATGTAAAGAAAGTAAATTTTAATGTAAAAACGTCCATATATTGAATGAGTAGTGAAGGAGCTCTGTAAAGCTCCATATGGTGTACATTATCCTGCTACATTAAAATGCAGCTTAAATGTCTTTACAGACAAGAGGACTCTTTCCATCTGAGAGACATCCCAGACCTCTGTTTATGTTCCTGCAGAACAGAGTTGAATCTATTCTGACAGGCACAGAAGGTGGAGGGCCTAGCTCAGACCAACACTGCTCTGAGCTGGGTGTGATGTGCCCCTGTCTTTAACTGCCCCCAGCTGAGTAACAAGCAGCAAAGATCACTGAAAGGACCAGGCTCCTTTCAACAGTGTCTGCCACCACTAGGCATTTGTGGTGCAGCCATGGTTTTGTGCAAAAACAGAGAAGTAATTTCAGAAGCTAAATCTCTTCTGCCCCATCCAAGTCCCCTGACCAGTAAGTGGCATTTCTTCCTTTTCTTCCTTTTTCTTCAATGAAGTCAGAATTCTTTGCTTCATGGTGACAAAATTTCTACAAAAAGTGCTTGTGAGTGTCTTTTACTTCTGCATCCGGAGCACCCCATATTAGCTTCTGTATCATAGTCCTCTGGGAGGTAAAGGTTTGAAGTTTGTGCCCTATGTGCCCAATGAGGCAAGAGAGTATGATTTGTCTTCTTCCGAAATGGTGAATCACTTTGTAACAAGGTGCCACTATGACCTGCTATATTTTGGAAGAAGAGAATGAACTCTGCTCCATGTATGAAAGCAAAGTCAAAGATGCCTCACATTCAGAGAGACTTTAGCTTAAGGATTGGAGCTGCTTTCCATGAAGTTTTCAGTAAGGTACGTGAGAGAAGGGATTTAAGACAGCTCTGCCTTCATTTTTTTCTCATCGTTATTATCAGTTGCATACTACAGGTATAGATTTTACATGACCAGCATGCTTTTTTCACTGTTGTTCTCTATACACATGTAAAAGTCAAAGGCACTTAGGGTGGGATCTGTGTGGAAGGATGGAGGTTCATTTTGCAGCATCAAAGTACTCAGCTTCTACTAACAGAAAAGTGAACTCAATAAAGTTTGGATGCATGGTGTTTTGTAGAGAATGAATAAACACAATGTAAGTAACAATGTAATTAATTTAACTTGTACAGTTACTTTAAAGTTTTCTAACCACATTCCATGCAGTTGTAGAATTTGCTTTATTTCTTTAATTTAGAATTTGATTTATTATCAGCAATTTAGTAGTTGAACACAAATTTTTGAAGCTTTATAAGTTCTGTTTCATTTGTTGCCATTGTAAATTGTCCCCAAAATCGTTTTGCTTCATGCCAGCAGCAATGAGGATTACACTTGATTCATACCAGTTTGGCTTCAGTTTTTGAACCTGTCTATCCATGGCTTGGTTTTGGAGTCACTAATCAAAGGGACACAGATGATGAAGTCCTGGGTTTAGAAACTTTGTGCCATATTTAACTTAATTTACATTTGTCTTATGCATTGAAATTACTGAAACTGACATATTCAAATGATTTTCCTAATTGATGAAATAAATGAACCAAAGAAGCTAGAAAAGAACAATGCAGAAGTTATAGTTAAGAAATTGAATTTCTTGATAATATTCAGCATGACAAAATTTTAGTGCATTCAGCCATATTTATGTGAAATATTCAGCACTAGAGGAGCCCAGCAGGTTTGAGAAAATGCTCTGTCTCTCCATGGTTGAATATTTATTAGAAAGTTGGTGGTACTGATCTCAATCCCGAGAGGTGGCATCTCTTTAAATAGTTCAGTATTCTAAGCTGTAGCCAAAAATGGTATGCATTGCCAATAAGCTTGAATATTGACTTGATTATTCAAATATAAAAGATTTAAAATTAGAGAATTTAGACATCCGCTGAAATAGGTGCTTGAATAGATATTAAGTGTTGCTTATCAATACAATTCATTCGGTTGTGCAAATACATATGAAATGGTCTAGTTATCAGTGCAAAACATTTCTCATGGGAAAAAAATCCAAAGTAGACATTTATCAAGTCACTCTGATTAAATCCTGGCTCTAGGAAATAGTGCCATATGAGCTGGGGTTTAGTCAATCAGACTGAGATGAAATCCATATTACAACTTTCCAAACAATCATCCGGATGATAATGCAAAGTTTTGCCTGAAGGAAGAACAGAAAAAACTGATGACATGTGGTATTTCCATGGATATTCATGCTCTAATGAGAAGAATAGCACCTGAACTACAACCTTTTTTTTCTATTAATACTGCATTATGAATCGATGTGACACCACTATCACCACAAAATAAAAAAAAGACATTCAAAAAATATAGGTTAAATGTTATTAATTTGTGGAATATCAGGCCTCACTTTTGGATAAATTATCCAAATTTTAACTTTGTGTCTCCTCACTTCATAGTAGTAGACATTAGACATATAGCTGTAGTAGACATTCTGCCTGGCATTTACTGTGGCACATAACCATGACTGGTCTGTAAATTTAAAATCACCTCACGTTTTTACTTCTTATTTTTGTACAGAAAAGTGAAACCATCCCCTAAGTGATAGACTAAATAGATTACCTCTGCCTTTAAATGCTTAGAAGTGTCTGGTTTGCTGGTTTCTATACTATGAAGAAATGTTTGAAGTGAAACCTCAAGAAAAACATTGACTAGATAATAATTTTCCCCTTCTTGAAAATTTCTGTGAGTGTTCAAAGTCGTCAGAACCTTTGATTTTAGAAAACAACCACCTGTTGCTCTTTTGATATAAAAGATCAAAAGTAATTAGTGTGAATTTTAGGAAGTCTAGGAACCCATTAGAATATTCCCATTTTCTGTGTTTCTTTTGAGACTTTTTCATATTCTAAAGTTCCCACTGGAATATACAGTAGTTTCTTCAGGGGAGCATTTTTAGAGATTGAATTGCTGATTTGATTCTAGCTTTTATTGAACAAACTGAAAAGTTACTGCAACATGATATTCAGAGGATATTGTCTTTCAGACTGATGTTTATATGTTTTCCTTATTGTATTCCTATATGTATTCCTATATTGTATGTCCTATATGTATTCCTTAAAAGTTCCCACAACTCTTTTCTTATTGCCAGAACCTGAAGATCATTAGTAAATTCTCATCTCTTAATACTAAAATGGTTTAATGGACTATGAGGGATGTCTGCCAAATTAAACTAGTGCATATTTTACATTTATGTTCAGCTCTTGAAAAAAGTTAGCAAAAAACAGATAATTCTACCTTATCTATTTGATTTTCAAAGACAATTATTTCTTCTAAAGGTAAATGGAATATGCATCACCTAAATAATGATGAAATAAGCATTGATTTGTCAGTTCAGTATGATAGGATTTTAATTTCTAAATCTCCAGTGAAGAGATAAGGTATTGTTGTCAATATTTTATATTACACAGGCACAAGGAGTGGTTCCTAATTGGTGTATGGGAAGAAAACATTGCTTTATCTCAGCACCATATGACCACTCACAAATTGCATATGATAACATTTCAAGGAAGATTTCACAGAAGTAGTCAGTATAACAAAGAGATGTTATAAGAGTGTGAGTCTAAGACACTTCTTAACTCTAAACTTATACTTCTGATTCCTTTAAAAAAAACCAACCAAACAAAACTTTGGAAGCCTATAGGACTTTGTATCATATTTTGCAATAATTGCAAAATTGCATATTTTTCAGTTATTTTTACATAGATATGCATATGTGGCAAAAAGAAACATTTATTTAGAAAATGCTTTTGACAGCTTTGTGTAAAGATGATTAGATTTGTTTAATGATTATTTTGTGGGTAAACCTCATAATTAGTTAATTGATAATCACTTTCATATTGCTTCTGAAAAGTATCTTGAAAAGGCAAAAATGCAATGAATATTTCTTTTTTTCTCTTTCCTCTCAAGCAAGAGATACTACTGGTCACTAGCTCAAAAGAGAAAAAAGCAAGCATACAGCTGAATTGAATTTTTTTAGAGCATAAAGAAACACACTATATTTACTGTAGTCATGCATCGTCACGGCTTGTATTCAAACAGGTAAGTGAAGATCAGAAGAGGAAATAAGGCAAAAATCACATGTCTCAATATTGAATGATTCAAAACTGACATATAGCTGCTCTCCTTTAAAACTCTTGTGGAGTGGTTCAATTTCTCTAACTGGTACAGTAAGAAGTATGTATTGGGGGTAAGGCTGGAGGCAGTTCAATACAGATATGTTCCACTAAAATACAAAGGGCTGTTAAAATAAAGTTTTGAGGAAGTAGTCTCGGTAATAAATTGGTCTAGTAAAACTATATTTTAAACAGTTCCAATACTTTTGGACATCCAAAGCAGGTTGGTTTTTTAAATTTTGTTCTAATCACAAAATAAAATATCTTCAGTCTGACATTTAAGCCAAATCATTCTTTTTAGAAGAACATGCAAAAGGCTCAAAAGTATCAGAATTGAAACATTTTAACCAATACTAGATATGTTTTGGGAGAACAGATGAACAAAAATACACTAGTTTTTATTAATAATTAAAGATCAATTAAATTGGACAGATTTTTCTTTTAGCAGATGACCTGCCACTAACTATATTTTTTCCTTCCTGAGTTAATTTTGTATAAGCAGCAAAGACATAACTTCAGAGCTCTTTCCACATAAGTATGTCCTAATCCATTGAGCACCTTTTTATGTAGATAAAAATATGACCTGAAATGAAGAATATTTAGAAACCTTATTATAAAAACAAGAATACTTCAGAAATTACAAGCAGGTACATTTTCACATAGTCACTCTATTTATTTTAAATACTGATTTTTATCTTGACTATAATGTGGAAGGGCCCCATGCTTTGAAGATCCTTAGTTAAAGTGGACTAAAAAAATCAATTTTTGTACTGCATTGACCTTAATGAATAAATTAAGAACTACTTCTAGTAAGTATGGTTAATAAAAATCATAGGTTTAGAACAAAGAATGACAATGAGAACGCTTGCTGATTTTAATAGTGGGAATTGAGTAATCCCACTTGAGAACTGACAGTGTTGGAAAGAAATATATTTTCCTACATAGTGGTTTAATTTATTTTTTCAAATAAAGGAATAATTCCTTTTGTTTTGTGTTTGCACATCCATATCTACAGTAATGAATTGCTGTAGATAAAAATACAAAGTGTGATCATCCTCCCTCGGTTCTGAGAAATGTACAATGCTGGTGCTGACGCTCACTAATCACCTAGCAGTTATTAATTGTGTTACATGTTAGTAATATATGAGATAGACGAGAGTTCTGAAGGAGAGACACCTGTAGAAATTACACTGGAAGCTGTCACAAAGAGGCAACTGAAACGACAGTTTCCATAGAGTAGGATTTATTCTCCTAACTTGCCTTTAAATTCTAATTTTTAACAACTGCCAAATTTTGATAAAAATTAGGTTAAGATGAATTGCTTGCCTGCAAAGATTTACAATGCCTAGCATGTTTTAATACATTGAATTTGCAGAATACATTTGAGGCAACATTTTCCTGTGCATATGAAGGAAATGACAACTGCTATGATGAGGTAAGTTGGGACGGAACATTTGGGATGCAAGTTCCAAGTCCCATTTACAATCATAAAAATACAAAGCCAGCCTGAGAGAGTCTGGATTTTGTTACAGTACTTTTGGTTGTTAAATAGATATTTTGATAGCCTTACTTTCTTCACAGACAGTCTTTGTACCTCCAAATGCTGGTTTATAGATGTCATGAAGGACAAATCTTCTTATAGTCTTTAGTCTCATAAATTGCCCTGTAATATCTCTTTAGTAGGATTTATGTGATTAATCTTGCTCATAATGACGACTATAATTAGTGGGGAAAGAAATTAAACATGACTATTTCTTTTGATAAAAGATTAAAAAATGGACAATTTCAAGCACAGGAAAACCCATCCTATTTCTGTCTCAGTGTGTCTCTCTCTCCACCCCCAAAGCCCATCCAGGGTCTTTTTCTGCAGTGCTTTTGATACTAAAACTCTTGAGTGTTTTAAAGAGGGGCTTGGCCTTCCAGGAGAGAGGAGAATGATAGAGCTACAAATTCTACTTTTTATCTGGGCCAAGAAAGTTTTCTTAATTAGTTCATACCCTTCCCTTCTGAAATAGGGAAATGAACTTTTTGACTTCTGGCTCTATGTTCAGAAATTGCTAGAGATTAGCTGTAGGAATGGCTTTCATAATTTATAAAACTCAAGTAGCTTCAGAATTTCTTTTAGTCTTAGGAAAATAAGTTTATTTCCAAAATTTCTTTAGAACTCATACTGTTGAAACTAAGCCTTCAACCTTCCTAAATCCCAAAGTGCATTTCCAGTCTCACGTTTTTAAGGACAATTACCACGTTTAGTAGTTCAGGCAGCTAGCACTTTTGTTTTTTTTCAAGAAAACCTACTTTGGACTATCAATGTAGAACACCTCAGTATTTATAAACATGAAAAGAATGCTTAGGTTAGTTGTTCAAAAATACTTTGTAAAAATTAAATAACCAGTATAAGTCTTTAAATTTTTGACTGCAGTGGAATAAATGGGAGATTCAACAGTCTGGTGTTTGTTTCAAATCTGGCCAACAAAGCCCACAAGAATCTAAACAGTCCAGCATTTATTTTTATTCTACAGAACTCAAGATTTATTTTCATCTGTTTGACTTAAAATTGGCACTCAGGAAATTAGGTAAGGAGAAACAATGTTACTTTCATGTAATGATGTAATTTGTGTTTTTATATATAAACTATTAAGAAAATTGTTAATAAAAGCATCCAATTTTTAAAGAAAATATAACATAAAAAGTATTTTCCAGCTCAAATTGATGACTGTGTATAGCACTGTCAATCAAGCTATTCCAGGTCTGTTGCTTAGATATTCAGTTCTATTTACAGATTTTATACCTGTAGTAAGTTCAGATATTATTCAATATTTTCTGTACACCAAACCCGGGTTGAGATTACTCTCCTCATCTTTTCTGCAGAATAATTTTCTGGATTCTTTTTTTATAATATTGTTGGGCATATATAAATTATCTATGAAAAACTGAAAAACTGTATCTGAAATTTTTTTACAATACTATCTGGCACTGTAAAATAATTTACAATATGCAACAACATTTCTAAATTCTAGAATTATTTGCATTAATAAACAACTGAAAAAGATGTCACTCACAGAAAACAGCACAAGAATGTTTAAAAACAGGAGACTAAATGCTGAACAGATTTTAGACAAATTGCATTAAATCAAAAGTGCGGTACTCATTGCATTCAAAAATGTAGAAGCTGAAATAGAGACAAGTGTTATAGTTCCAAGGCCCAGAATTAACCACTGGCCTGATATTATGCTTTATTTTTATAAATAAAACTTTTTTTAGATTTGTGAGGAGACTCAGTCTCCTCTGAAAGCCATGGAAAAATTTGTTCTCACTTCAAAAGGAGACCATACTGAACTTGTGAATAATTGCAAAAACAGACTTAATAATGAGGACAATGGAAATGCTTATAAGGAAAGCTTTTCTAGTCTGTACATTATTAGAACAGAATAGAGAGAGGAATTGGTCTCTGAATCTCAGGATTCTTAGACACTGCCTTTTGTGTACTTGTTTGTCATTAAAAGTTTGAGAGAAAATTGAGGCTGGATTTGTCTTGAAATCTGCTTCACATAATAGTCCTAAGGCATACAGGAAAAATTGGTCAACATATTGTGTTTTATCAAATTCATATAAAAATGAAATGGTATACAATTTTCAAGTTTTTCCAAGATTCTTCTTTAAAAATAGTCAACCCCTTAATGTAGCTACTCTTGTAAGGTTCTTTGGGTACTAAATTTACCAGGAATAAGAATTTTCCAGTTTGCAATCCAGTAAGGAACCAAAGCTAGGAGTAATTTGTTGTGACCAAGAACAATGAAAAATCCGTCCAAAATGGATTTTCTCTGCCCTACAGATGCTTTTAAAATTTCCCAAATTAATTAAAAGATCACTCAATGCCAATTTAAAATGAAAAGTGTGGAGCTTTTGTATGACTATTCTGATCTCACAAAACTATTCTTTTTCGAAGTGTGAACTGTTGGAGTATCCACCTATGATTCTAATTTTCCTTACTTAGTGGATGAGGGAAAGAGATATGACAGAGACATGGGAACCAATACAGACATTTTTATTTATACCATACAGAGCTATTTTGATTCCCATTTCTTTCACGACAGTTGGATTAAAATTAATAAAGGAGATGGAAATCTTTGCAAAGTCCTAAAAAATCATATACTTCTTAACTTCACTGTGGCATCTTTAATGCAGGCATTGCAATCTGGGACGTGCATTACCATACACTTAAGTTTTGCAATCTGTTCTCACAAATCAATTTTACACAGCTTGAGAATATAGGCAAGTTTGTATTTGTGCTATAAAGATTTTTCAGAGGGGAAAAGAATGAGAACAGTGTTGTAGCTGCAAACAAATCAATCGGACTGTATTAAAACTAAATTCATGATGTCAAAGATGAATGTAGAGACAGAAACAGGGACAGAGATTACCATGGGGTCTAGACACACACAGTGATTAATCATCACACACATCTGGAAAAGAAAAGTGCAATAAGAAAGAATTTTTTTCTTCTTTGTCTAGACAGTTTAGAAAGAAAGAAAATTGTATAATGTTCTTCATGGATGAGGGAAAAGATGAAATAGATATTAACTGTCCTCCATTTGCACCAAACTGAAAATCTGTCTTTCAGTTATATTTTTTATTATTTGGAAACAATGCCATACCTCATTTTTATACTCAGGACATAACTATCTCTGCTTCTTTTTCAAAGACTTATTTCAATTTTAAAAACATATTAAATAATTATATTGAGTTTAATTTAGCAAAAAACCAGTTTAATTAAATTCAGAAAATTTGAATACAGGCAAGATGCTATACAGGGATTTTTTGTATTTTTTTCTTTTCAATGGGTTTTGCAATTACCGTCTAAAACTTATTCAGATGTAAGGATCACTGAATGCAATTCTAATTACTGGGAACATGACTCTCTTTGGCTACACAGTATAAGATAAACTGAAAAGTCTATTTAGACCTTTTTTTCCACATGCATATAATACTGAGACAGCACAATAGTGCTCAGAAACTAGCTGACGAATTTTTCAGCTTTGGAGACAAATTTCACCTTCATACAGAGGCTGATAAAACAAATACATTTTTAGTGCCATATGATGAATAGAACCTATTAGTATAAAAAGATAATTCTGCAGAAATAGCTGTGAGGATTGGGCCATAGAAGCATCTGCATGTCAGCTGGGAACAAAACACCAGATTTATTTAGGATTACTTGATAGTTACTAGGCTCATGGAGTGGGGAGAGGAGGAAATATTTATCTATTTTTTTTTTTCTTTTAGGCTCTGCATAAACTTCTCAAACACTCGTTTTACTCTGGTTTTGCCACAAGAGGTGGCAACAAGTGCCTCGCTCATTTCTTGTGCTTGTATAATTGAACTTTCAGTACTATGTTTAGTATGTGCAAGGAGCAGAAATATTTTTCAGTCTATTCCAGCTGCAGATCTATGCAGATCTACTCCTGAAACTGGCTTCTGCCAGTTGGATACTCTCTAGAAGTGGTCATTGCCTTCAGGACTTTCATCTGAGCTGACTGCTTACAAAAACTGCCTTCCAGCCTGCTTTAGGTGTTTTTTAACTGCAGAAACCTAAGGAAGCAGTTATTGTTTTTCTGTATTTCCTGAGAGCAAGGAGGAAAAAAGTATATGCATGGAAGTATGTTGGACTTTGCAAGGATCCATGAGAGGACTTCAGTGTTTTTCTCAGCTGAGTTCAGGACAAGATATATAGGGACTGGTATAGGGTTGTTGGTCATTCTTTTCTTACGAAAGCATTATAAAAACTTTGTGATTATTTACACTATTTTTCTCTTTCTCCCACCCTGCTCATGTAGCTCATGTTCTGTTAAAGGAAAACGTGATTTAAGACTCATTTTAAAATGTCTCTAGGAATGACATAGTCATTAGGAAAAAGAAAAGGCAGTGCAAGTCAGGTGGAAAAAAATAGGATGGTAGAATGAAATACCTCTGAGGACAGTTTTGTTGTACAAAATTTGGCCTTAAATAAATGTATGGGCCTGCTTCTGAAAATATATTACATTTGTCAAAGGAACAGTAATTAAACTGCTCCCTCTAAGCCTTTTTGATAGGCCATTTTCAGAATGAATGGTTGAGGCTGAGAAAGGCCACTTGGCATTTAAGAACCCTACCTTTAGGGTATTATTCTCCTTGCTTTCTCATACTCACACAACTTTGCTTTTTTCCTACCCTCTCAGAACAATGCTAATATTCACTGTTTTTTTAGGAAAGACCTGTAAAATATAAAATAAGTGTCATGTAAATGTAATTGGTACTGTCATTAAAACAAGAGATCAGTTTGTCGTGTGTTATATTACACCTGAAGAGAAAAATGTAAAGAGTTAATCATGGTGAAAATGGCAAAATTTGCATTTTGTCATTAATTAATGAAAACTGACATAAGCCACAGTCACATACTAGATCCCTCAAAATAATTTTTACATTCTTAAAGTGGTGTTATGATGAGTAAGTAATAATAAAAAAAGACACTCTCTGAACAAGACGTATAATGCATTTCTTCAAACCAGATAAAAAAAATTAGATGTGATGAAATGACGCCCTAACTCATCGTTAAGGAAACTGGCAGATTCCAGAAACTTCTTCCAAAAACTGATGTAACATAATTTATGTTTAAAATAATTTTTGACCAGTATTACTGTTTCATATGACCTCTATCTGGGACCCATATTTCTACATTATAGTGATGATCACACTCACAATTACATATCTGTATATAAGAAACAAAGATTAAATAAGTATAAATAACTGTCTTTCATTTCTTTTAATGCAGAAATCTCCAGAAGATAAATTGCAACAGAGTGAAATAGATAAAATTCTGTCTTATCTCTAGGAATTATTCATGAATTCACAATGCCAGGTGACAGAAAAGTCTTTACTTTTATTAATCCATTGCAGGACATATTTTACATTAATTCAGATAATCACATCCTTATTGAAACAATATTACACCTTTATGATATTTCTTTTCTGATTTGTGTACATCATATGGCGGTTCATTTCCATGGACCACAAATGTGTATTTCCAGACTTCCTAAAATGGACAATTATGTGTCATATATTTACGGCATTAAGGTATTTTATTTCGTTTTTCTTAACTTTTTTCCAGTTTTCAGAACCTAACTGTTGGAAGATTGCATAGATGCAAGAATTTTTCCAGCTATGAAGGTGAAAAAAAGTCTGTATCTGTTTATTAATCTCTGATTTTTAAATTAAGATTCTCAGGGTAATTATTTTACTTCGTGCTGTAGCAATAGCTATTATATTTTGTGTATTTTAACTGTGACAATAACAAAATGCAAGCACTCTTGTACAAATTATAGTCTTTTTGTGGCCATCTTAGAAACTTCTGAATTTCTTTAGTTTTTCTTTTGCTTTTGGATTATTTTTCTGAAAAACTCTGTCAAGTTTGGAAACTATAAATACTGTCAATATGCAGTCCTTATGGATACACCATAATAAGAATAAAGCCATCTCTATTTGTCAGTCAAAAACAAAGAATATCTGAAGAAAATGTAGAATAGAATGACTTTAGAATTACAAGCCTGACAGAAATAACCAGAATGAAAAGTCTTATAAAAGAGAAAATATACTGAAACTCGGAGAAAAACAATGGAATTAGAATCCCAGAAATGCTAATAACTCAGGGTTTGTTTTTTTCTCTAAGAGAATAAATGTTCTTCCAGTTGGAGCAAAACAATACAGACTTTTGATTTCTCTTTTGACAAATTGCTTCATTTGGCATCTTTTAAGGGTGATAAAAGGAATTTATGGAATTTTTTTGTTCATCAGGAAAAAAATGTAATTATAAAAGGAAAAAAAAATATGTAACAATTCCTATGAAAATGGTTATTTGGCTTTTAAAGGGAATAGTTAACATTTTCCCTTAGGACAAGTACAAATTTCTAAAACCTTATATTATAGGACTGTCACACACTATGCACCTGCACATTTGCTTTCATGAGAACTCTCACAAGTTCAGCAATTGTTTTGCAAAGCAGATGCAGTGCCATCTGATCCACATAGTTCCTATACTTCTATGAGGGGTGTCAGGAAGAATCTTGTGAAGAATAAACATATTCTTCCTCCATTTCTCCGTTTCACAATCACCTGGTGCAATAAGACAATTCACACTAACAGTTCTCACAGGTACTCATTTCTGGCTAATTTACATGGAAATACTTGGTACACAGAAAGTTTGAGTTTTTTTAAGATTTTATTTGTCCCTTCACTCTGCATGCACAAATGCACATGTGCATCATGTGTAAAATTAGCTAGTTATTGATGTCTATTTTTATCTCTTAGTATGAGTTAATAATTAGGTTTCTTTCACTTTTTACTATTTAAAAGGTGTACTAATAATTATCAGCTTCTTTTAATAAACAAAAAAACCAGAAAAATATGAATTAATCAACTTACAGCTCTCTGTGGTTAAATATCTTTCTCGTATGGTGTTCATTTGCTGTCTAGTTAAATTTGCTTGATTTACAGCAAATGCTTTTATGTTTCATTACATTCAAGTTAAAAGTAACATGCAATTTGATGTCTTAGTGAAATGGTGACAAATGTCTTTAATAACTCTCTGCTGAGAGTTTCCCATCTCTGTAAGACCAAAAGTAGGTACAACTTTAAATGTCACAACCCAATGTTTATTGCCAAACGTTGGTATGGAGAGAGAGAGAAAGATGAGCCACAATGTAGACACTTACTGAAATCAAAATATCCTCAGTGATATTTGCATGTGAGTTGGTAGACACTATTATATGTGAAGCATTTTTAAAGTTAATCTTGTTTTGCATTATATTAAGAAAAATTACCCTGGTTATTGACCATTCTTTTGGGAAAGGAGGAGTGATCCTGTGTAGGGCCAGGAACTGGACTCAGTAATCCTTGTGGGTCCTTTCTAACTCAGGAAGTTCAATGATTCTTTGATTCTGTCATTACAATGCATTTGTATGACTCCATAAGATGGAAAATGGAAAGCTATGAAGTTTAAGGCTCAATATCTAAATTAATTTTGAACGAACTATTAGATCGTTCTCTGAAAATGTTCTGTGCTCAATCCAGAAAATGAAGAAGAGTGATCTTTTGGCAGTGTACAAGGAAATCCTTGGATTTGTTGTCCTCCAAGCATGAAGAATCAGTACAAATGGGAGATTAATCATGTGCACAAACTATACGCAGTGCACGTAATAAACACAACTAACTGAGCTTTGAAAATAACAAAGTTCCAAACAAAGGAAATGAAGTCAAGAGGAATCAAAGTAGCAGCAAATATTCTTCATGACGAATACTGCATTCTACATCTGCAGTCCATAATTTCTCCACTGAGAAGAGAGTTGCAAAGTTAGTGAAGACACATATCTCCTATCCTAAATCTACAGCAATGCCTTCCTTGGTCACAACATCCACTTCCCGCTAGGGTGGAAGAGCATGAAATCTTTTTTGTGAACAGTAGGAATTCTCACCAAAGGCCTGAGCAAAAGAATGGATTGATGTCTTTGTAAACTGTTTCTACAATAGTTTCAGTACTTTTGAAATAGATCATCTCACAACTTCTGAATTTATGAAATTTTAGCTGCAGCAAAAAGTAGGAATTAAATGTCAATAAAATTTATTAATTTTTTAGTAAATATTGCTGGTGAATAGAAAATTACACAACTGAAAATGATAATCAAGTTTTCCATAATTTTAGTGAAGCCTGAATACTTAGATGCACACATTTTTCTTCTAAATGATACTAATGTCAACAGTTATTAAAGGGAAATCTGCTAGGAGGGACATCTGACCCCCTGACCACAGAGATAGTTCGTACTGATACCTTGAAGTGGCTACCTGAAAACAGAGGCTACACAAGATTCAGAAAATAAAGCAGGTATTTATTTGAAGGGCCTTCAAAGGCACACCTTGGGAGTACAAAACCTCTGAGGGGTTCCACCCAAGCTGGACACTGGGTCATGGGTTTTTCACACTTCTCCAAGTCTGGTCCATTTGCATATCAGGCCAAATTCTCCAATTATATTTTCAGGCAATGATGTAATTACCCCAAGTTTGCTCCCTCTGTCAGAGGCTTTAGTTTACATATTTTTGGGCCTGGGACAACAGGGTGTTCTTGAGTTCAGGCCCAGAGAGGGTTTGTTACGACCAGCATGAGAGAACAGTAGCTAACAGGCTATAGGAAGTTTCAGAGTTACATACTAGGCAGTACAGGGTTTGAAAAATATAAAAGTTAAAACCTAAGGCATCAATACCATATGACATCATGATCAGTATATGAAGTGAGGTGAAGAACAAGGAAGCAAGAGGATGTTATGGCATTTGTCTTCCAAAGTCACTGTTAACACATGATGGAGCCTGGCTTTCCTGGGGATAGCTGAACACCTGCCTGTCGATGGGAAGTTGTGAATTATTTCCTTGTTTGTGGTGGGTTGAACCGGAGTTGATGGACAGTCGTTTAGACCAATAACGCTTCTTGAAATTTATATATTTAAACCACGTGGAGATGCGGGAACTTTGCTTTGGTGTTTGAGCCTCCTGCGGGGAGGGGGGGAGCAATGGGCCCCGGGCTCTGTCTCTTGGAACGGCCCCGGGCCTCCCCTCCCTTGGCCCCGGGGCACGGACCCCAGGCAGCTGCGGGAGAACCCCTCAGAGCCGCGGGCAGCTCGGGAACAGCCATAAAGCTGCTGCACGGCCGATACCACCCGGAGCGGCTCCCAAGGACTGCAGAGCCTCCCTCCCCCTCACGCAGCCCCACGCAGCCCCGGCGGGAGCCGACAGAGCTTCCTGCAACCAATGCAGCTGGAGTCGAGCTCAGGAGCCAGCAGCATAAAGGGAAAGAGGCTGTTTCTCCAACATAAAGCCCAAAGAAAATCATGGCGACTTTAAGGTCAGAAGGAAAGAGAAACTGAATCAGGGGAGACGGAGCTGGAGATGGTGATAGGAAAGAGGGCAGAGTCACGCACCCAGCGCGAAGCTTAAAAATATTTTTTGCAGGCCATGGTAAAAACTATAATATCACAAACTGTCCTTTTCTCTTTAATCCACCTTAAGACATGGGGGGAAGAGAATTTTGTGTGCAGCCTGTGTAAAAAGAAACATGACCACGCCAGGTCACCTTGGAGCTGTAAGAGACTTTTAGAGGTTTTGTGAAGAAGGGAGCAGCTGCTTTTAGGCTGCAATTTGCTTATCTTTTAAAAAAGAAACACCCCATGTGTGGCCCATGCTAGCAGTTTTGGGAAGACTGCAAGACTCATGGGAGAGATGTTTTTCATGGCAGCAGAATTCTGGGTGGTTCTGTTGAATTTTGGGCAGTTTGGAAACCATGTCATGGAAAAGAAACCACTTTTCCTTAAATATTGGAGAGACTTTTAAAAACTGTAATACTGACCAAAATCATAGTTTGCTATCCTTTGTGTGAGTTAGGTAAAAATGGGAGGTGCTGGAGGAAAGGGTGTTTTGTTTTAATTTCTTATTATTTCTTTTTACTTTTAATTCTGTTAGTAATAAACTTCTTAATATTCTTTAAGTTGTGGAGCCTGCTTTGCATTTCTCCTAATTCTTATCTCACAGAAGATAAAAGATGAGAACAAAACCACTACATTGTTTTACTTTGCTTGCACACAGAGTGTTTTACTCTGCTTTCCCTATTAAAATACCTCAACCCATGAGTTTTCTCACTTCTACCATTCCAGTTCTCTCCCTGAGCCCACTGGTGGGGGAGTCATTAAAGGGCTACAAGGTGTTAGTTGCTATCTGGGTGTAAACCATAGACCTGGTTATAGCAATCTGACAAATATATAAGAAACTTTGAGAGAAGAAAGAGTTGCAATGAGACACAGCAAAGGAAGTGAGAGACGCCTTCCATCTTCTTAAAAGTTTTTAAGGACCACAGGAGGATACAAAATAAAACATAAAAACCCGAACATGCAAAAACTCCAGCACACAAAAAATGTCCTGGGTGAAAAAATAATGTTGCTAATATAGTTGTCTTTTTCACTGTTTTGGCTGATGAACTCTTGGACTGTGTAGACTATGCAAGCATGGACATACACGCAAAAAGATAAACATTTAGTGTAGAGCAAGAGTCTCAAATATCTGTTGCATCTGCAGGACTTGTAAGTTCTTTTACTGGTCAACATTTAGTGCTCTTTGAGAGTACAGCACAAGACTGTGATTTTGGTAGTGTTTTCAGTAAAATTCACAACTGAGCAAAAAAAATCCAATATGGATGGAAATGTTCTCAAATGTATTTTCTGTTTAAATACACTTTCTAACCTGTTTCTTTGCCTCATAGGTTTTATATTGTTGAAGTATAATGTCACAGATCTTTCCCACAGTCCGCCTTACCAGGAGAACTACCATTTTTAGAGTCATCCACCACTGACTAAATGACAGAGCACCTAATAAATGACACAGAACTATTTTTCTCTTCCCAGGGTAAATGGATTGAGCACTCTGAGCAGACCTTGCTATCATCATAAGAGATGCATGAAAAATATGAAGCATTTAGGAGATTACTCTCTTGATCCATGCTTGTGATTAATTCTAATGACTGTTAAACGAATGCAAGTTAAAATGTCTGCTCCTCAAAGTCTGATTATGTATGCTGCGGGCAAAACCTTCCCCTTTGCTTTGGCATGTCACACACTGAACCACTGGAAGTGGCATGATGGCTCAAGGACAGGATTTGGTAGTTGGGATCTAGAGTGGGCAGTCATTTTATTAAATGTGTATTAGATCCTCAATTTAAAGTGCCAAAGCATATGCCAGGATTAAAGCAATACCATTCCCATCAAAATCAATGGGGATTTCATTAATATAACTTGTCACAGTGCTTCAAAAGCCTGCTTTTAGCTTCCCAAAGCAGGAATGGGTGTGTTTATTCAAATAACGCTAATTTATAAGAGGTTACATTACTGACTACAATAAAATCAGTGCTAAGACTTTCAACTTTGAAGATTTAGTGGCAAGTATTTTAGGTCCAGAATATTAAAGTCAAAGAGCAGAGTAATGAGAATCAGAAAGAGATGATAAAGGAACAGTAAATAATGAAGGAGAATGTAACTAGATAGAAAATATAAAGAACATTTAAAAGACTAATAAATGACAAAGCTAGTTCAATGCAGCTAAATGTAGAACAGTGGTGACTTTGATGAGTCTTTATAACACAACTGTGCATGCATTATAAAATAGGAAGAACAAAAATTGTTCAAGTCAAAAGAAAACTGTGTGTCATTGATGTAGGAAAAGAAAGCTCACAGACGCCTTAACACATGGATGAATGATGACTTTGAGAGAGTCTGTATGACAGAAGACTGTTTTTCATAAAGTAGAAGTATGAAAGAGCAGGGCCTAAAAAAATAGGAGGGGAGGAAAAAAGATAAATTCTGCATGAAGTTTAAAGTATGAAAGAACCACAGCAACGTTTCTGTAGAGGAAGAAAATGATGTAGACGAATTATTCTCACTACATTTCTAGCACTGATCTGACCATGCCCATTACACAAAAGTAGTATTTACAGGAAGGATTGGCTTCTGTTTGGCCACTGTGCAGTGATTATTTCTCAAGTGTTTATTTTTCATGAGCAGTAAAAATACAGTGACAAGGATAATAATATTTACACACAAAAGACACAGATGGGAGAGAAATATAGATATGAACACATAAAAAGGTATGCAGGAAAGGAGTAGAAAGAATCAGAAAGCTAAAAGGATGAAGAGACAAATAAACTGAAGTGCAGCTGAAGCAAGGGAGGAAAAAAAAGGTCCAAAATATATCTTTGGCTCAGATTTCCCTAGCCAGCTTTAAACAAAGAGATATTTTGGGTCTACTGCAATATGTAGGCTTTCTACAACACATCTGTACTGTGTGGTTGAAATCAAGGACTGCTCATTTCATTGTCTCCTGGCTGACCACTGAGACCAGCCACTATTCCTTTCTGTACTGTGGTTCCTTATCCTCTCTCCCTCCTGATAAGTTGCTCCTTCTCTTAGGGGTATTTACCACAATAATGAGCAAGAGCAGCCAAAATGTGTATCTAACCCACAAGATCCCTGAAACTCTTTCCCTCTCACCTAGTGAATCTCCAGCTTTTTGAAGCACTATACAAAAACTTCAGTCAGAAATGATCCTTTCACTTAAGTGCTTCTCATCACTGTGAAGTTATACGACTGAATACCTGAAGACCATGAAGATCATTTACCCAAGTTCAAGCTTTTTTTTTTTTGGTGGTTAAGCTAACCACCAAACGTACAAGTTGACACTGTGGGATTTTAGCATCAGACTGGTGTTAGACCAGACAGATAACTCCAAAATATAATTGCCAGATTAACACCTTCAGACCTTTCAGGTACAGCAATTCCATTTGTCTCTAGCAGAGTCAGAAACTGCTTGACCTTAAATAAAATGATGCACACGTGGCTAGGAGTAGACCTCAAACAGTTTGAAAATTAAACATAAGATGCTAACAGTTCTACAAGCACAATTTTTTGAGGCATCTAAATAGGCACATCAATAAGTGTAATTTTGATTGTAGGCAGTTCTAACTTCTCAGTTCTAAGAACATCCCAGGCTAGGCTCTTGAATCACTCTAAGAAAGTCACAACAGAAGGGGTATATCTTATCTGAGAAAGCTACTATGTTAGGTTCCCTACAGAGTCACAGAGATATTACAAATTAGTTTGCATTCCAGTTCATAATTTCAAAGACTTTCCTCATAGAGAAGAAAATAGCTGAAATAAAAATTGGAATTCTAATATCATTGCATGACTCTGGAGCAAACTTGCCTCTTTTTCTGCTGCAGTCTAATTCTATGTAAGAGTCAAAGAAAATCAGCTTACTAAACTTATGTAAACCAGGGTGCACTGTAGTTCCATTTTGGCAGAAATGACTTTCTGTCGAGTCTGGATCAGTGGTGTTAAAAAAAATTGGGTGCCCTAACTGTGTACTAGCCTGTATGCTAAAATATTTACTAGAGTTTCTGTGTGTTTAACTTGCCCTGGAGTATAGTTGGTGTGCTTTAGTTCCAATTTTTTAATGATACTACTATTACTGCCAGTAATTTTTATACCAGCTGCAGTGGACTAATTATGTGCTTTTCTCAAAAGTCTATTTTTGAAGTAATTATGGCCTTTGAGCATGTAATAGACAGCAAGATTTGGATAGAGAGGAGTAAAAAACTTTCCATTTGAGCTGAAAGGATAAAAAAGGTGGCATATCATTGTTATGTTCTCATTTTTGAATGCATAAACCCCTGTACACTATGTCAAGGTGCCTGACTTGTAAAGCTTTGTTTCTTTATGACCATGTTGCTTCAGTTAGATTTCTAGATTTTTTTTTAAATTATTTCTCATTAACTGCATTTTGCAAGCTTCTTTAAGTCAAAGGAAATAAATACTACAACTGCTAACTGTAGTGTAGGATCATTAATCAGGTCTTATGGCCAGAAGATTCTTTTCTTTTATGTCCCTTCCTGACTTGAAATTGCTGAAGAGCTGAGGCTTGTCCCCACGCATACTACAAGGTCACCTCAAACACAATGCGAGGCTGTCTGCGGTTTGAAGACTATCTGTGAACAGTCTGCTTAGTTGCTGACTTCTCTTGTTTTATAGAAATTAAGTTAAATATGGAAAATTGTTATGTTTGTAAAGGTTTTTTCTGGGGCATGTGTAGGGGTATTTTTCAGAGCTTTGAGCTGGTCTAAGCCACACGATTCTTTTAGAGTTAATGAGAAAGTCACAGCTAGAATGGCATGTGATAATCTGAAAATTTGCCCCTTACTGCCTCTTAAGATTTTCTGTGTCATATGTTATGGTAATAAATGGTTCTCAGCATGAGGTTGATTGAAAGGGGTATAGCTGCATGAAGCAAAGAACTTGTCTTTTTTCCATGATCTCTGGATAATGATATTAGCATATGCAGGATCAGCTCAGAAAATAAACAGCCTTTGTGACCAGGGAGCCTGGAATTCTATCAATTCAAGTAAACTTAAATGTACTTTCATAATTTTTCCTTTGAAGATATGTTCCTTAAAAGGAACTGAACAAATATATAGTCTTTTTCTTTCTGCATTATTGTTGGCTACCCTTAATGTGGCTCTGCCATAGTAAGTTTCCGGGCCTGTGCTTTTCAGATTATAAAAAGTCCTTGGTCTTGAAAAAGTCCAAAGAACATATCAAATTGAATGGAAAAGCTGCTAGGAGACTCTAGTCAGAAAGCTTTGTTGTACATGACTGTATATGATGCATATTATTAGTTTTGAAAAGTTATTTTCAATTGTAATATTCATCATCAAGGTAGGGAGGAACCGGGATTCATTCACATGTGTAGGGGAAAAAAGTACAGTTGAGGAGGTTCTTGATTTTTCTTCCTTTTTAAAATGTTTCAGAAAACCCAAGATAAGTAAAATAACCATGCTCCAAACAAAAGAAAAACATTCTCCAAAACAATGTTTCTTGTCACGGGTTCCATCTATTGTTCTAACAAACTAGTTTTAAATAGATTAAGAGCACAGGTAAATTAGTGAAGAAATTGCTTGATCAATACTTCCTTGTAAAACTTAGGAAGTATCTAACAACTTAATGCACATGTAGAGAGGGTAATTGCAGGAGAGAAATCCTAGGTTTTGAACTAAATACACTATTTAAAAGTTTCTAAATTTAGCTGCAGAGATTTTTGAGGCATATTCTAGAAAATCTTATTACAGAGATACCACAGATAAGAAGCAATATCTACCACTCTAGTTCTCTGAGGCCTTTTTAACCTACTGTAGTGGTGTTATTAAAATCAAAACATTTAAATAGTACAAGACCTGACTGTGGGCAATGTTCTCAGCATCGTATTTAACCCCCTGTTAGTGGGGGTTTGTTTTCCTGAAATCTATAGCTTCCTACACCTGCAGCTGGCCTGGAATGATGCAGCTGGGTGATGTGGTTTAATAGATTAGGGGTTACAGTGATAGGGCTGGGTTGACAGCTGGACTTGATAATCTTAAAGGTCTCTTCCAACCTTCAAGATTGTATGATTTTATGATTCTATAATTAATTTGTGTTTCTATACAGCTTTTAATTCAAAACTCTGAAATATTCCTTTAAAAAGATCATTATGGCAAATCAAGCAGGTAAAGGAGTTTTTAATATCAGTATATGAATTGACTGCTGCAATAAAAGCCACTGAGAAATCATATTCAGTTATGTATTATCTAATTATATGAACCAGAAATTTGCTATGAACAGCTATGATATTTGCTTTTAAGAAAAGTACTACACCTAAAATGCTAAAACATGGAGGAACTATCTTATTAATAGAACTTTAATTTTTCTATCTAATACAATCTTGACTACCATGAAGAGAAAAATAAATAAAAATCAATAAAAATTAATAGCATTAGAGAATTTTTCATTAACAAGTTAATGGTGTCATATCTGTGACTTGATCACCCGAGTTCTAGCAGTCCTAACTGTTAGGTGAGACTGTACTCACAGCACTCTCACAGTAGTAAGTCAGTCATGTGTTCCTGCCTCTGCAGGTAACTTGTAGTGCATCACACGCTAGGTCACAGGTTATGAGACACTGGTTTGTCCTACACCGTGAATAGTTTGGGCTTTACCTTGGGTTTCCTTTCCCTTTGTAACTCACCTAAAGGAAAGAGATAAACACTTTTACGATCTTTGTATGATTTCAGCGACTGCACAAGGCATTGTTTTGTTATTTAAGAAGAAAAAGAATTAGTTTTTATTTAGAAAGTGTTAAAATTCTTAAGTAGGATATAGTTCCAAATCCAAACAGGCAGTTACAAATGCACACACCAGCTTTGATATGAAAGTCATCTTGCCAAGTTAGGCCAGGTCTATTCTTGGATTAATAAATGCACTCAAGGGAATACATAAATTATGTTGAGGAGGATCTGATCACACTTTTATCTACAGTTCTAGTCATCTGGAAACACCTTTGTACTGAAGATTGCTATAAGACTGGGGATATGTTTCCTAACTCTTCACTAATTCTAGCCTAGAATTACTCGTTTCTGTTGCTTCCAGTTTAGCATGGAAAACAGAGAAACTGACCTTTCAACTCCACAGGATACAGATGAAGTCAACACCTACTTAAACAAACAAATTCATTGTTTTCATATCTACTTGTCTGCAGAAATGCCTTTTAGTAAATTAATTATTTTGTCTGACATCATCTGAGAATTGGCTATTGTCAAGTGCTGCATGGACTCCAAAGAAAATTGAAAAGGCTAGTTTCCAAAGTTTTACTAGACCATATTAAATTTGTTATAATACTCATTCGGTTTTGATGAAACATCACAGCTCAGTAGCTGCATATGATGGCAATTTGGTAGGGTCCCATTTACCCTTCTCCTAAAGTTTATTATGCTCAGGAAAACCTTTAAGAAGTTGTAAACTTGACAGTATACTTTATAAATCACAATTATTGACTTCAGACCAACCCTAATTTAATTTGACATTTTTTAAATAACTATGCATTACCAAATGTTTTTTAGAAAATTAACATTTCATAAGGTTTTTTAGCTAATAGTATTCAGTGAACTATCTTGAATATTAAATTAGGAAGCCAAATTGCCAGAGATTAGAAGATCTGTACAAGTTAGAAATTTGGACTTTAAAATCTAGTTCCAAAAAAACAGTGCTTACCTAATAAGCTCAGTTTTCTTAGTACTGAAGGTACTAATCAAAAGTGCCTTGTTAAAATCTATTTATGTATAGAAAAGCTGTAGTAGCTGGAGTATTGCTGTCTATCAAATTTTCTACCCCACTTCAAAAGTTCTGTCCTCCTGTGTATTTCAGAAGCTTATGGGAACATAATTGTCTCCCTGGAAAATGGTGTATTTTTCTCCCATTCTCATTCTCTCTCTCTCTTTTCAACTGGAGTTATATTCCAAAAAGTAATGCATAGGTACATTCACTTAGAAACACAAGTTCATGGTGATTAGCATGCCGGCTCTTGAATTTGTACTAGTAATACCCTAACCCTCAAGCTTCAGGTGTTCGTTCTTTCAATCGTCAAGATTTTTTTGTTTACAATGGTTTGATCTTGGCTGTGTTATTGCATTTAGTAGTATGTATACTACTAAAGTATGTACAGTAGCATATAATAATCCACGCAATAAGAGTCAAGAAAACTTACTAACAAGAAGGTCCAGATCCTCTTATTTATTTGTTTGTTCATTTATTTATTTAGTTATATCATCTACTTGTTTGACTTGAGATAAGCAGATTGAATTTTACTTTAAAACATCAACTTATTTCAGGATAGTTTACTCCTCCCATCTTCATATTGACTTCAATTTAATGTAAATATGTTAAAAGGCATAGTTTGGTTCCCTCTGAAGAGATTTAATAAATCTATTGCCAAATCTTTCTTCTCGGTTGGCTTCCTTTGTGTTCTTTATTTAACATGATAACTATAAGAAAACCTGAATGAGGTGAGAGAATATTTTCTTTCTACCTGTGTTAGTTTTCCCATCTCCTGTCTCTCTTCTCATCTGTGAAACCATCAGAAAACTGGTATTTTAAGCCAATTATGTTTAATATATTGAAACGCATCTCTTTATTTGCCAAGTCCATTAAACTTGCTTTCTTCAGTTTTAAGTCCCATGTCCTCTTGCATTTTCAGTCACTCTCTGTTTTATTGGATTGAGAAAAGGCTTATGCCAAACTACTTGGTGGTGAAATGTGATTTTCACAAGAATATTCCCTTTGGTCTTCAGGGCATTTGTGGTTACAGAAGAGCTACTATCACAACTTTAATAAACTTGTCTCTGAAACTATTGAGTTATGTCATGTGAATTTTCCCTTGGGTCTTCAGGGTTTTCGTAGAAATAGAAGAGATACTATCACATCTTTAATAAACCTGCTTTTGAAACTACTGAATTATCTCCTTTACCAGAGTGTAATGGAGCTGATACGTGGAAATAAATGCCCAGGTAGATGGGTTATCCTGCAGAATGGATTTCATGCATAATCTAGTCAGTATTTACTCCCTTGGGTTTAGTGTATGACAGTTTTTCTGGTTCTATGTTTGCTAGACCAATTTGTGTTCACTTGCTTTGCTTGAAGAACTGGTGGCAGTAGTCCACAAAGACCAGACAATCTTCAGTTTTCACACTTTCCTGGATCTGATTTAGATTTGCTCTATGCTCAATAAAACTTATTGAGGCAGAGAATTTCTTATTTGTCCTTATGTTTTAGTAATTCCACAGTTTCTTGCATACAGAGTAATTAATAATTCTTTTTACAATTCAGTAGAAATCTCTCTAATAGCCACACATCACTGTCATCTTGTTTTTCAAACACTTGTCTTTGCTCATCAGATTTCTGTTCTAAGGTTACATGAATTGAGAAGGAGTAGGTATGGTTATTCTTTTTCTAAGCTCTTGAATTCTTTTTATTTGATATGGTCAACATATACAACCACTGCTTCATTACCAGGAGCCATATTCCCAACACATATGTTTAATGCAAGTTCATTTAGTCTTCTTTTTTTTTTTATGTTGAGCACTGTATTTTATTATATCATGATACGCTAATTCTTTACTTATATATATCACTTTAAATCAAGTGATTTTATAGTTTACTGCTTTACTGCATTACCAGAGTTTCTGGGAAGATTTTTGTTTAGAAAAAAGTATCAGGGTTTCATATATTCAGAATAATTAAGTAAACCATATATTTGATCAAAATAAATTTAGCTACTCATTAACCATTTTATTCTCCTCTCAGATTGCTTACTACAATGAAATTATTTGATTTTCATAACACTTGTGTCTGTTTATAATTTCCATGAACCAGTCCTTCTTGACCCTCTTTCTGGCTGCATAGCTTTCCAGACTTCTCCCTCATACTGTGCAAGTACGACATAATCACCATACTGGCAACGACTGGTAAGCATTGCTGTATTTCTGAAAAGGAAAATTATTCAGGTGGGTATGCTTTTTTTCCCAAGGTGAAAACTGCATTCATGGCTAACAGATTTTAAAAGAGCATTTGAAAGAGCAAATGGATAAGGTAGGAATACACACACAACATGCACTTGTGATTACTAAAATATAAGAAAGAATTAGTTGTGCGCTCTTAGATCACATAAGTCTTACACAAAATGCTATTAATGACTAGAAACCATTATTTTCAGACCAGTACCTAGTTCTGTAGAGATGGAGTTTTTACTGTGCAGTTAATCCTGTGCACTACTGTGCAGATTCACTGTTGAATTACGAAAAAATATGGACAGTAAGTTCCAGAGGAATTTTGGTCTCCCTCAAGGATGAGTATACAAAGCCTCTTGATCTACACAGTCAAACAAAGGAATGTGAATTTTACAAGAATCTTAGTCCTATGGTTTTTACGTCTCTCTTTTCTTTAAAGCAAATATTAATGCAATTCTAAAGTCATGAAAAATAAAAAATAATAGGAAAAAACATAGAATTCCATGCTCCAAGAAATATGGAAACACTGACATTACAATCACATATAAACACTTTCTACACGTTTGATGGTACATACTTTATCGCTTATAAATCAGAGAAAATTGTATATGTAGCTGATGCAATTTCAACTATCCATGAACTTCCCAATTTAAAGTCTCAATAACAATAAAATTCAAAAGACACACCCTACTCACATTGTTAGGGGTCAATTTATATCATAGTCCAAGGTTCAAGTGCAAGTTATATCAATGCTTCAAGTGAAATTTCTACCCGCTGTATTTATAAGAGTAGGACCAGATAGCAGCACATGCAGCAGTATCAGTGTGGCAGCTCAGGCTTCAGTGAAAAGAAATATTTCCATAATTTCACAGGTGACTTTGGAAGTCTGTGAAGGCACAGTTTTCAAACTAGCTAGTTTATTGCCAATTCAGCTATTTCTTAATTAATTACAATTAGACATGGAGTAAATGAATATGAATCAGTACTACACAGTCAGCAAGAGAAGTGTCCTGCGTGTTATTTTGAAAGTATGATTAGCAGACGTATACAGTCAGAGAGAATTATAAAACTTTTACTGTAGTCTTTGAAATGATTGATAGTCCTAGAGAAAAGTGAATATGAGAAAATCTAGAAAAAAGTGAATAGGAGAAAAGACTTTGATTATATACTCCAGAGCAGATGGATGGAAAAGATAACAAGGAAATGAATATGAAAGGAAGGACAAAAAAATGTAAAACAAAAATGAGCAAAGCTGATCAAAGGTGATGAAGACAGAACAAATAGAATTTTAAGAAATCTACAGCACCCTGGAAAATGAAAAAGTTCCACTCAGCACAGTTGTCGTATTTACTTTGTTGAAGACACATTCAGGAAACCGGGTCAGGGAAGGTGCAGGCTGCTTCAGAAGCCTGTGGAATTCAAACAGACATTTCCTTTGTTCTAAATTTTGGACCTGGATCTAACATGCAGGTTTAAGAATCCATTTCATCTAATTAAAATTTGCACCAACATAAATTGAAGAGAGAAGAGTGTGTATCCTCCCTTCCCATTGATGTCCAGGTGCTTCTGACCCTCCCCAAACGTCTTCAGTGTCTTTTACAAATTTTCTGTTGAAGTGCTGATGGATTAGTTTTAAGCTTGCTCAACATGCCCTTTGCTTTGAGATCTACAGACAGATGTAGGAAGGAAGTAAGACCACTCACTGTTTTGGGAGTGAATACTTATTTGTACTGCCCTAAACCAAGTGTCCAACTACAGGGAATACTCATATTGAAGAAGGAAGTTGGATTTACTATAAAAGTATAATTTTTAATATTATAATCAAACAAATTAAAAGGTCTAGCATGCATACATAGTAGTTGTTAGAAAAATATAATTGTATAGAAAATTTAATGTATCAGTACCAGCCAAAAAAAGGACATTTCTATTTCCAGCACCTCCTTCAGCTGAAGTGCATCAGCAGAGAACAATTAGAGAGCTTCCAGTTAACTTTCAAACATGTAGTCCTAGATAAAATCCATCTCATTAATTAAATCCAAATGTCAGTAGAAATACCGATTTTGTACTGAATCCTGTATATATCAAAACAGAACAAAACAAGAAATGTAGTACTTAAAAAAATGAGTTGTTAAGAGTCTAACAATGACACAGAGAAAATGCAACTTCTATGAGGAAAGAAGATGACATGCAGATGTACAATTTTCTCAGCTACATCCATGCCCGTTCAAGGACTTCCTAGCAGGCTGCTTGCTCCTTGATACATCCAGTATCCATCTCTTTTCTTGGCAGCGGCCACATTGTCATCTTTTTCTCCCACCCTTCTATGTCCTTGCCTGGACTCCCTGCTGTGCTCACTGCGCCTTCCCCTGTTCGCATCCCATCCCTCAGAACACACATCTTGCCCCAGGAGCAAGGAAGGCTCTGTCTGCCTAACTGCTCCTGGTACCTAAAAAGAAGAAGCAAGAAACTTTTCAGGCAGGATAATTAGAGTAAGGGTGCTCTGATTGTACTGGATAGCTGATCTCATCCCAGGCACTTGAACTCCTAGAGTCTTGTGGCCAGCGTAAAGGCATTTGGGAAAATGGCTGGCAGTAAGACAATACCTTCTCAGGGTATGAAAAAAATGCATGAAAAAAATCCCCCAAATTATTAGTAATATCAATCCTTACAAGCAATCCATATGCCATGCATCTAGCAGACAAAACATAATAACTGTATTTTCCAAGGCAGTTTTCATTTTGTCAGACGTTTAAAACAATTAATGAAAAACACAAACAGCATAGCTAAATGTTACTCCAACATAACCAGAAACAAACAAAATTCTGCCTTAGCATATGTGCTTCGGGTGAAATGATAAATAAGAGAGAAAATTGCTAGGGAGTTTTCTGTTCTATTATTAAACTAGTACTTTTAATTGCAATTCTGTAGCACTTGTTTCTTTTCTGTTTTATTAATTGTCTGACAAAGGAAACTTTCTACCACAAAACAACACACAAGAATCTACATTATTAGGGACTTTTAAAAGTAGTGCTGGGAATACATCACTGGCTTCATACAGAAAATAATTGATATAGAAAGACCTTTTCCTATGTTTTCCTTAAAGTTTTGGACTCTCTCTTAAATGTATTTATTACTTAATGATTGGCATAAAGGCACTTATTTGCATAGCTGGGATAATGCCTGTTCATAGGGAACCAGAGTGATATATTCTGCAATTGCAACTAATCTATTTTGTCTAAGTGTTTGTTCTCAGAGGCCAATGTCTGTCTGGAAAGTTCTTGTGTGTTAGAATGAACGTTATTTCTTTCAGTGGTTTCTATTTATCACTGTGCTGTGAGACACTACTGGCAATTTAGAAAAGAATAATGCCCTCCAGGTTAGAGACCAACAGCAGGAGCTGCTCCCATAAAGACAAATGTACTAAAGATTTATCTGTTTACCTATGTAATTTTTCCCTCTTTAAGATACCGAGGGATTTTTGTGCATCATTTAGTACTGATTTGTAAGAGGTTGTTGTCTAAAGTAAAGAAACATAGCACCATAGCCTTTTTCACTAAAAATTCCTCATGTTTTAGACATTTTGAAGAGAACAGAAATTATTTTATGGTGAAATATATTTTTCAGAGCTCTTAATGAACCTACTAAAACATATAATTACCTTACTGCTCCTGAGTACATTAATGGTTTGATTCTCAGTAGAACTGGGGAGGCAGGGAGAGGGAAGCAGCTGTCATGTTTCCAGGAGCTATTCCCAAGTACTAAAGATAGGCTGTGAATTTAAAACTTCCATTTACAGAAAGCAATGATAAAATTCTAAAAATTAGTGTTGTGTTGAATTAATAAGTTAATTATAGACTTGTTTTTGTACACTGAGCTGGCATATGGAATCCTCATTAAATCTAATGACAGGTTGTTTTCAGCATATTTGCTAATAAAAGCCACAATATTGAATGATTTGAAGAAACAGTGAAATAAGTTTTAAAATTTAAAAACATCAGCAACTGTAGATTTTAATTTGCGGGTACTGGCAGAAAGTTTGAATGCAAAGAAACTGTTAAAAATTGACCTTAAGTGTAATATTTTACATAGGTAATTTTATAGAGAGACTTGTATGTGTGTGGGGGAGCATATATACATTTATAATCAATATGTAAATAGATGTTACAAGAATAATAAAGGTATCATAGATATCTGCTTTAACTGGTGGCTTGATTATATTTATGGGAGACATATTTCTGGGTGTTGATTTTGAGCTGCAGGTTATGATATATGAGAGAAACACCTGGTCAGTGCCAAATGAGATACTTCTGGAAAGTGAAATGAAGAACTTAGGAAATAAACCTGAACACTTGACTTCTAGATCAGCCCTGAAGCAGCATGATGAGGTCTTTCTGGAAGAGATCTGTGTTGTTTAGAAATTGCTGCTCATCAGTGTTTTTCTAGTGACTGAGTAAAGAATATGGGTTTGCCCCTGTTTCCAAAAGTCTGCTTCCCAAAGGAGGTTCACCTAGTTTCTCATATCCAAAATCTTGTTAAAACAAAAAGGAAAAACTATCTAAAGCAGTGTTTTGTTTGGAAGGGTGAGTGAAAATGAATAACCTAGCTAACTGCAGATGGAGGAAATGGGAAACTTTGTCAAGACCCCACTGTCATTCAGAGTGTGAAACAGCCACATTACAGAAATTACAGAAAAATCACTCGTTTTTCAGGTCTTGGATAACCACCAAATTTAGACTGCTTCTAACATGAGTCTGGAAATTAAACATCATGGATTGTCTCACCGCAAATAAGTAAGGGAAAAATTACAGTTCATTTCTTCAAAAACCAGGTTTTAATTTTTCATGCACATTTTGCATGGGTGCAATCTGATGAAAATTATCACAGTTGGATACATGTTAATTATTTCTGGATTTGGTCCTTAACTCATATAACTATGATGGTCAGTATTAGCTTGGTTATTTGCCCCTACTAGTTGATATTAGAAGTGTTTTTCCTGATTCAAAATCAAATACCTTAACCCAATTCAAATCTTCTAAAATCTGTGTGAATAATTGTATTAAGCATCAAACAAAAGTTTTATTAAAATTGATGTTCTTTGTCATAATGTTCCCTAATGCAGAGCACTTAATATTTTTTTCCAGTGCAATGACTTAATTGATTTTATATCACTGTATTCTGTTGAATGATTTATGTTTAATTTCTTTCTGTCCAATTAACAGTATAATAGATTGTAGTTCATCAGGGATACTACATCCTGAGCAGTGTTATCTCTTCTGAAGGTGAAAGTCAGTCTTCATCAAGCCATCACTTAAAACTGATTCAATCCTCAACATCTGACATCCCAGTTGTAAATCTCCAAATTCCCTTTGCATTTTTTTATTTTAGTCCAAATGGTCCAAATACTCTATCAATCTTTATTTTGATTATAGCACTCAAGAAAGTAAAAACCAGTAGATGGGAGATGTAGGCATATCTGTCAATGGAATTAAAAACTATATAAAATCAGTATTAATATGGTTTTGGAAAGTAAAGTGAGGAAAGCATAATGTGATACAAAGAAGACACTGAAGTCTATGACTTCCCCCCTAAAAAAAAAGGGTGTGATGATAACGGATCAGGAAGCTAAACTGGTACTGCAGAGCCTTAAGAGATCTTTAGGAGGTTAAGAGAAGAGCTTGTAAGAGAAGGAGGGATATTTTATTTTAAATTAAAAGAATTTCTCATGACTTGGTGAAATAAGATTCGAGACATAGTCTTTCGAATTCCATTGGTCTTCATACAGAAATTACATTTCAAACTTGAATATTTGTGGGAAAGAAGAGAAGTATATTCACACTATCTTCCAGGGAAGTGATTCAAAACTGCAATTAAGGGAGAAATCTGGAACATAAGAATGTTTTAGACAAGAGAGACAAAAAAAATGAAGAGTAATAGGAAGACAATGGAGAGGTCTTGAGAACTTTTTCTTGTGCCAGTGTAATGCAACTATCATTTGCTTTAAATAATAAATAGTTCCACAAACACTGGAACTAATAGAGTTGTGTTTTCAAATGATTTGTGTTTCATCAAATGGCTTTTTAAATGAAGTAAACTAAGCCTGCAGCATGTTTCCTATCCTTATTAAACACTAGAGAACTCGTATATGGCGGGAAAGAGAGAAGGAAAATGAAAGCTAGATAGTGTCTAATAAAGTTCAAACTTTGATTGAAGCTTTTCCAAGAATTAAAACATTCATCACTTCCCCCTCCTATCTACACTCTTCAACACAAGAAATGTGTGTATTCAGTAACAGTGCAGTTCATACTCAGGTCTTTCCCTCAATGTAGGTATCACTGTAGCCTTTTTCTTGCCCTTGGCTAACAATTTTCAAGAACTTGTAAGAGTGAACATCTGAAAACTCAATCTCTGTGTCAGATTTGATAGAAATGGGCTAGCCAGTTCAAAAGTGCTAGAGGAGCAGGGACAGCCATGCTCTCACAATAGCAATGACTCATGAACAGCCTGACTAGAATGAACTTTTTATTCAGGAAGGAAAGGGAGATAAAATAAAGAAAACAGAAATCTCCCTTTGGGAAAGTTTCACTACTTCGTTCATTATTTTTCTTTGATTTTTATTATGAAGACTGAAAGAAAAGTCTGAGTTTTGTGTTGCTTAGTCCTGATTTATAAGGTTTCCTTCTGCTGCACTGGGCACAGAGATTTCATTTTGAATCTGTTTAGCAAAGTGTTAAGTTGCATCCCTGGCCAGCCAGTTGTCTGGTTCATACTGCACTTCCATTCTTTCCTACTGGGTTGCTTTGCTACGAGTGAAAATAATTCTCTCTACTGGACCCATCATGTATCAAGACATTATTTCTGACAAAAATATCTGCACATCTCAGTAGTCAGAACTTTTGGAGTGCACCTGGGAAGCAGTATTCTGTCTAGAAAGTCTGCTCCTTAGGGGGGAAAGGAAGCTTCCCAGGTTGAAGAACTAGCTGTCATCACCTAACATATCCCAAGAAGTAAATAGAGTTTACCGTTTGAGATCAGTTCAATTTATTAAAAAGATAGCAGACGCAGGGGTCCTTGGCAATGAAAAGAGTTTTCCTTGCAAGTATTATGCGCATCCAGGCAGTGAACAAAGGTAGATGTAAGCCCTCAGCTGGAGTGGGTGCGGGAGGACAGTGCACCGCGGCAGCATTCTGCCAGCCAGATGGTGACTGTGGAAGTGACCCCAGCAAATCTGCCCACCCACAAAGGGAATGGCTGGGCACAAGTTCTCTCAGGGCATTTCAGCCATCATGGACATAGATGCATTTCTGCCTGACCTTGACACTTAGCTTTGTTCTCTTTCCACTTACAAATTCCTACCCTCTTGCCTTCCTTCTGAAACCATTTTCTTTTCTGCCCTCCCACTCCCTCTCTTTCCTCTTTCATAGGAGATTCTCCCTCTGTTGCCATAACAACAGACAGCAATCTGGCCCTGGCTGGGCACTCCTGCCCTTTTCCTTAAAAATTCAACCTCATGTAAAAGCATTTGTGTTTCATTCTTTCTCTCTGAGGAATCCTTTTCCCTCTGGCTTTAATAGGAGAAAGACTCACTCTGCTCTGCGTGTGGCCTCTCTTACACCGTCTTAAAGCACTGTTTTCACACCTCAAAGAAACACAGATTTGATGTTTAATTATCCCCTACTGGGCTTCCTATATAATGTACTCAGAAGGGCATGCCACTTTGCAAGCTTCACTGTGCAAAAGCATTTGTCTTTGCCATCCTGGTGCTCTTCTGTGCAATCACTGCTCTGCAGCTGCAGCACCTGGACCAGATGCAGATTGATAGAGAAGAACAGCTCTGACCAGACAAAAGGATAAAGAAATGTGGAGAGCTGTGCCACAAAGTTATGATATCAAATCATAGCTACGAAAACATCCTCTCCCCTCATCTAATCTATAAGACTAAATGAGAGTGGTTTGATAATGTTTCTCTGGCTATTGACATTCAACTAATCATATATTCTTCAAAATTTCTCTACAGTCTAACTTTGAGTCTTGATTTAAGGGGGATAAATTTCTTGCCTGAACACCAAGACAGACACAAGTCTATACACCTGTATAAGAGTATTTAATTTCAGGTTATTCTAATCTTGTAGCCTAATGTAAATGTGATTCTGGCACAAATAAATTAGATGTTAATAGGACTTTCAGCTCAATTCCTCTTTTTGAAACCCAATCATGTGAAGATGCAGATGGGAAAGTTATCTTTGAATTCATCCATTCTATCTTACAGTTCACCTGGTACTGAGCTGAGAGGACAGTTTTCTGGAAGTCCTCAGAATTTTAGAAGCCTCCAAGCCTTGCAGCACTTATCAGAGCAGAGTGAGTATGAGCTAGCTGGAACAGCAGGTAGATAGTGCCAGTAGCAGAGAACCTGCTTTTCCTCACAATTTTTATAAGCTCTCTGATGTTTCAGTGCTCAGATATTACCAGCATGGAGTTCAGTTCTTTACAGTATCTACCTGCTGTCCCGGATATAACATCTCTAGACCACAGAGAGGTGTGGATAGAGAAGGAGCAGTGGAAACTTTATTTCATTCGGCTGGAAATTTATGCCAATTTTATATTGACACTGTGACCTCCATGACTCTTTGGGGAAGATTTTCATCTAACTCAGCACCTTCTGCTAAACCTACATCTCGCAGAAAATGGCCTCTGTAGGTAAATTTCACCTGATGAGTAGCTGCATGTATGCCAGTCCTGCTACAGCTCTCCATTTTGTGAGACCATGCTCCAAAACGTGTAAGAGATGTGTTCTATGCTTTCTATATAAATCCAATATAATTGAATATTACAGAAGCACATCTCATCAGAACAGTTTTTCTAGTAGAAGTTTAAGCTGCAGGTAGGCTCCACCTCCCTGCTATACTTTTCAGATGAAGAAGACCACATGCATAATGATTGTTACTGAATGATGTGATCTGACACAGAGGAATACTGTAAAAAGTAGAAATTCACTCCACTACAATGCCATGTTAATCATGAATCCCAACTAACTACTGAAGAACCAGTAACCATAGGAGGCTTTAAAAGTTCTGGTACAAGAAGAGAAGAAAGAAATGTTGCTCACAATATGTGTTTAGGAACTGAGAAACAGCAGTGTGAATTTCCTCTTACCCTAAATTGAAATAAGGGTTCATTCCCAAGGCAGACCTTCAGATCATCTATTTAAGCAGAAATCATATGAGGGAAGGAAACATGCATGAAAGATATAAATATCTAGCTCACATAAAAATTATGCAGACTGTAATAATCCCACGTTCTCCTGGTAGGATACCCAGTTTGTTTTCAGGAGTTGTAGGGGCTTAGAAGAAAGAAGAATATAGTTGTAGAATCTTTTATGCAGCTAAATAGGGACAACTTTTTTTTATTTGTGCCCATCCTTTCTGCTGAGCATTTCACATTCTTAGCCCTCTTACTTATCTAGTTAGCTACAGTTTTTGTAACATTAGAAACATTAACTTATAAAACTCTGGCATTGAATTGGTGGACTAGCATCAGAAAGTGACAGAATGAAGTTAAATTTCAGTGGTATGGTAGATTAACAGAGGGCATGCTGCAGGATCTTTACAGCGTTAGTTTGGAAACCTCAAAGTGACTTTTGTGCCACTCAGATTGTACAAAAAGGAAAGAACCCTGAGTCAAAACATTTCTGTTCCCCAAAATGGGTTTGACAGCCCTGCTTCTTCCAGTGTCTAAGTCTAAAGTACAGTTAACACCAACTTCTGTTGCTGATAATAGTGTTCAACAGGGCTTCTTTCAGAGCTTCTCCAAATCTATCATGTCTGGTTCTCACTGAATATTCTATGACTACTATTCTATCTCAAGGTCTCCAAATTCAGTTTTAGAAAAATGAAATGTGATTGTTGCACAGCTTTTACTTCACAACAGGAAAAAGAAAGTTCATTTGATGTTTCAGTACATTAATAAGGGAGAATTGGCAGCAAGGAAGAGAAGAAAAGGCACAAAGACTTAGTCTAAGGAAACAGACACAGATAAAGTGTAAATAAAACTGGGTATTGATTGAGCTCACAAATGAAACTCTGGGAAGAAATTGTGTGGTTTGAACCAAAGTACTTTGTTTTTTCCTAGTGCTAATAATAATAGCACCAGTAATAATAATAACAGTTCCAGTGAAAAAGTTGTAACTTTTTTGCCAAACTGTTCTATGTTTATGAGAAATAAACATAATCACATTGTTCTAAAATTAAAGACAGCAAGAAAGTAGAAGCAAGGAAAAGGGTTATGAACAGTTCTAGTCTGCTTTATTTGTCTGGACTTGATTTGAATTTTCACTCATGGCTGACATAAATTTTCCACTTGCTGTTAATATATACCATGTCTCATACCACACTCATCAACAGTTCACTGAGTTGACTGGCCTCCAACGTACCTGTCACCCATCACAATTAACTACAGTCTCTGTCACAAACAATTTAGTAGATACACATCTGTGCTCAGTCAGTCAGTCCCAGCTGTGTTGTGCATATGTCTCATTTGATGAACCAGCTCAATAACAGGATTCTTGAGAAAGTGTTAAATACAGTGACCTGAACCGAAGACAACAATGTTTAATCTGTTTACAAGTAGATCAAATTTACATACCTTCTGCTCTCTTACAGGCTTCAGAGATACATTGCAGTGCCACTTGGCAATTCTCTTTCTTTGAAAGTTGTCCTTTGTCCAGAAAAAAAAAAAAATGCAACTGCAAAGAATCTCCTAGAGGGCAGTGAAATAAGTAATAGAATTGCTAATTATTACCCTTAGTATGGAAGATTTGACTCGTGGTTGCACCTGAAGAATGCTGATATATGCAGACATGCACTCACTTGACTGTCTGCATTTTGCTGCATTTATTGTTTGTCCTGAGCTTAAGACATTAAGAGCTTGATTCTAGCAGGAATTAATATTTTAAATAAAGTGTGTTCACCCACACATTTGAACTAACCAATCTGCCACATAACTAGAAATCCACATTCATTTAGTAGCTGGCATGAAGTAGTTTCTAAACTAATTTCAATATCCCAATACCTGATATGAGGAAATATTTGTATTTCTCACAAAAAAGAAGGACCTTGAAATCTTACATGATGTATTAGTACATCAAGATTTTAAGGTCGCATACATTTTAAGAGCATAGAGGGAAATGTGTCAGACCTGGAAAATGTATATCTGCATTTAAAAAGTATTTCCCTTAAAGTACCCCTAAAGAATTGTTCCTACCATAGACCATTCACTCAGAGGCTGTTCCTTTGTTTTATAAGCATGCTTGACATTTCAATGCCTTTTTTTAAAGTTATGCTGTCATATATAGCTGTGCAAAAATTGCCAAGTGAAAATGGCATTATTTCATAATTCATTTGTCCAAGTAAAAGCAATTACACAAGTCACAAGACAATAAGCAGTTAGTCTCTGTAAGTGCCTGCCTGAAATGAAAAGCACAGTGTGATACTCAAAGAGATATTTACTCTTACTGAAATGTTCAAAACAGTTTTTTATAGGACAGAAACTACTATAATCAGATTCTCTAGTCATACTGGCCAGTAAATCAAACAGACTTGAACAGCCTGTTTTGAGGCCAGACATTGCCTACCTTTCTTTAAATGACATCCAGTAAACACCAGTAAAATCTGGTGTTTTCTTTTAGCTCCAAATACCTGCTCTCCAGTTTTAAGTGCTGTACTAGTGGAAATAAAAGCTAGTGCCACATTTAAAGCTTTCCCACTTCCACGAATAAAGGAGAGTTGGGAGACAGCAGAGAGGTTGCTGTGTGCCGTAGTCTGGGATGATGTTAGTTCTGCGGAACCATTTCATTTTTTCTAGTCAGTGAGAACTTCACTGCTCTGCCACAGCTTCTCAAATGTGATGGTTAGTGGCTTAGCCACTTCATCCACCAGTTCCCTCAGAATCCATGGATGCGTCTCATCAGGTCCCATGGAGGACTTGTGCACTTGTACACTTTCAGGTACCCTAAATGATCTCAACCCGATCTTCTCCTACTATGTGGAGTTCTTTGCTCTCCCAGTGTCTGCCTTTGCCCCCAGCAACTTGAATTGCCTGCCCATGAAGATTGAGGAGAAAAGAGCTCCTGAGTAACTCATCCTTATGTCCTGGGTAACCAGCTCTCCCCCTGTGTCCCAGGTAACCTGATCTCCCATCTCCTTCCAGAGTGCATACAAAACTAGTTCCCTAGTTTTACTTTTTTTCACTGACATACCTCTTTTTTGTATACTTTTCTTTCTGGCCTTGACATCCTCGGCCAGATTTAATTCTATCAGGGCTTAACTTTCCCAACCTGATCCCTGGCTGCTTAGACAGTTTTCCTGTATTTCTCCCAAGCTTCCTATCCTTGCTTCCATCCTCTGTACTTTTTGTGTTTTGAGTTTTTCCAGGATTTCCTTGCTCAGAACAAGGAGATGTGAACAGACTTATTAAAGACGTTTTCAGCAGATATGAAAGGAAATGAGGTGAGTGTAGATATTCTCCACTTGGTGAATGCTTCTTGGTTCAGACTAATCAGACTAATCAAACTTGGCTTCCTGAGTCTGAAATCACTGAGTTTCACCTCACTCAAGTCTGCCCAGAACAATAATAAGTGTAACTAATGGTTGGACCCTAGAGCTTCTGAAGTCAAGGAACAGTGATTTCTCCATCTTGTCCAATAGATGGATGGATTCATATCTGAGCAAGGGCAGTGCGTGTGCTGAGGAGATGAACTGTAGGTGTGCATGATCAGTTCACACAAGTGTTTTTCTGCTACAGACATTGAGTGCTCATCTGATGAAGTCTACAATTTTGCTGCCTCTACTAGAACAAACAGAAGATGCTTCCTTCCACTGCAAAAGTGGACTTAAAGAACAAGTGGAAAGATGTAATAAAAATATATAGAAGAAAATGTCTAATGAGAAACTAATGAAAAGACATCCCTCTGCCTTGTGAATCCAGTGAAGACTTCTCCAGAAACTGTCTCAGCCATACCTCTACTTACTTGTTAGCGGAAGGAGCAACACAAGTCTTGGTAAAGCTTTTACAGATTGCTGTTTACCTCATGTTTTACTTTTTAGATCCTCAAACACATTGCACATTTCCTAAGGGATTCAGTATACAAATAATTTCTTGGTTCATGGATCGTCCCTCTTAGAGCATGCAACCAGAGATATAGAAATTTCAGTCTGTGAAATAACTGATTGCTCTCATTATTCAAATACTATATTCCAAAAATAGCATTCCCTGTTAGCTGGGATTTCATAGCAGGCCCAAATCCTTTTTTCTTTTTTTAAACTACCAGATAAATATTTGATAGAAACACCTTAAACAGTTTATGGGAATTTTCCAACAGAAAGAGGCCATGACTCTTAGCAGATTGTCAAGATAAATAGTACATCAATTTTTTATGTGAAAAGCAGCAGTAGTAGAAACATATAACAAAAATAAATTATGGGAATGCAAGCCTGTTCATGCACTGTACATGCTACCTACAGTGAATCAAAAATAATTAATTGTATAGGACATTTTGTTCATTTCTATCTAGAAAGACTTTCCAAAGGGTATGATATGATTAAGTGGACCTACCAAGTAGTTCATGAATTGTTAAAAAACACTTGCCCATCTACTAATTTGTTACTAACTTGACCTAAAATCACAGCTTTAAAATTTATAAATCTATGTGTCAGTCTTATATGCTAGGTATATATAGAACATTAATAGGCAGTGTTACTGATAGAGAATTTAAGACAAAGCAGTCGTTACTTTCATCAAATGTAGAACAGTACAAGGTTTTCTGAACTCTAGCTAGCAAATGCTGAGAGGACAGTTGCATACCCCAACCCTTTCTTTTGCTGCAGTTTCTTCTTTTCCCCCTATTTATCTGCTTCAGTTGCTTTAGTTTTCTCCAAACATGCTTCAAAAAGTAAACATGGGCTATTTGGTATTGCAGATTTACTCACACTCAGTGATCTCATTTAAAAGATGGTGCTTATGTTGGCACTATGTCAGTGAAACAGGAGTCACTGTGGTGATTTGATTTTTAAATCTTCACAAGCTCAACTTTGCGTAGAAGCCTATGACAAAACAAAGATCTTTCAGTTCCTCTGTTTCTTTCTAAATGAAGTATACTTAAATCTTTAGGGGTATCTTAAAGAAATTGAAATTAACAGAAAAGCACAGAGCTTTGCATTTTTTTCCTATTTAAGTTACAACTATTACTTTAAAATTAGAACTGCTGAGGGGAAGAGAATAAAGTTACAGTTAAATTTTCTTAATTGGCCACATTTAGCACAAACTGACATATATAAAATGGAAATACCATCATAGATCAGGCTAAAGTTCTGTGATCTGACATTCTGCCTACTGTATTTATTTCTACTGCAGGCCTGTATAGAATGCGTTTTGTTTTCACTCTTTGAGATTGCTTCTTTCCGTCAATGAAAATGCATATTTTCCGTTGGAAAAAATGAGTACAGCAATGTTACTGAGACCTATTTAATCCCATAATCTAATTGTAAACTGGCACTGTTTAAAAGACCCAGCATAAACTGGGGACTGAAGAAAGAAAAAACAATATCAGCTGGTAGCTCCTGAAGCATCCATACCCACTAACCTTGGGTTGTGTGCTATTGAATATCACAAAGGAATTCTGTCGTTCACAACTCACCTGCCAGTAGTAAAGAGCTGTCACATCTAATACACTTCTTCTGCTTTTTTGTATTAGCTAATGGTATCAATAATTTAAGTTCAAAGAAGTTTGGTAAAATGAGAGATTTAAAATTGCCCCTTCTGTTCCACAAAGGACAAAGAACATTTTGTTGATTTTATAACACAAGTACAGCTTATGAGATCAAGTATTGTGTCACTATTACTGAGGCTATATAATGGACAGGGCATTTCTGGGAATTGCAAACCGCACTCAAATTCTGATGTTAAGGTCAAAGGCCTTGGGACTTCATTCACATGAGAGATGAAATAAGTACTCGACATTTCATATAAAATATAAATTATATTATAAATTAGAATAAGAGTTTGTACCCCTATATTTGTTATTACCATAAACCATTTCAAACTATATTATACCTTGAAATCCTTTTGCACAACACACTGACATTGGACATCATGAAAAGTAAGTATCAGAAAGGAAGGATGTACCATCTGTCTGGAATAACTCTGTAAGGGTTGAAAGTTGCTGTGAAACTGCAAAGATCCATTTATTAAATAAAAGCAAAGACTGGAAAACTATTACCTGCAACAATAATAGTACCTAGATATAATTAGAATAAACATTATTAGATAATTTACAAAGTAATTTATTAAAATTGAACTGTCAATTAGCTCATAAAACCTATTTTCCTAGACCAAACCAATTCAATGAATTGAAAAGGGTTCTAAACAGAAAGGCACTTATTACTGTTTTTAAAGGAAAATAAATGCCACTGCTTCATAAATCAACATTCACTTTACCTTCTTGTGAGTGTAGTGCAAGGCATACTTATTGTGCAAACACATATGCAGTATATAGATAACAATTAAAGGAAACAGATTAAGCTACGAGTTCTTACAAAGTAAAGAAAACCAAGCCAACCCAAATATTATATTGATACTTTTCATTTTCATAAGTTGAAGGACTAATTTGAACTTTTACCAGAAATTAAATGTTTTATTTTTTCACATTAGTCTTGCATTGTAATTATGAGAATTAGTGTGTTACTTCCTATTCCTTCTGAAATTTTGCTTTTATGTTCTTTCAGCTATAAATGCTCAACAGCTGAAGATTTATAAAATTACTCAGAAATTATCTAAATCCAGAAATATTCCCAGGAACAGAACTGTCCCTTTAAATATTAGTACGTTCCCTCAACATTTTTTAGATACTTTACCTTAGGGAGACATTGACTGAGACAAACAGGCAATTCTGACTCAATGCTTTTGTAAAAGGGTGGGGCAGAAGACGGGAAGAAATCTCTTCAAAGGCTTTTGGCAGGAGATAAGAAATCCGAACTCATTTACAGGGCTGAATTGAAAAGGACAGCATAAATGTTCAGATCTTGGGGCACCATGTTATGGATTACTTCCATTTCTGGACAGATTTGCTTACTACTGTTATATGAGAAACAGAAATCCAGTAGATTTATGATGTGGACATTTACACAGTAGTTAGCTGATTAACTGCTAATGCTACAGAGAAGCTGTCAGTGACCCCATTTCAGAAAGAAAAGAAAACCTATTTTTAGTTCTGTATGTGGGTTTCCAAGTTTCTAAGAAAGAATATATATTACTGCACTGGTTTTAGTTTGTGCTTCTGTTTTTTACTCTCTTTCAATATTGCATTTATTATCTATTTGGGGCATGTATTGTATGCATGAGAGACAGAAAGCTAGGTCCTCACCTCTAGAATGCTGAATGGTATTTTTACATTGTGTTCAGTGAGGTGGTGTTTTTGTGCTTCATTTGGGTGGTGGGTGTTCGGGGTTTTGGTGGTATTTTTCATGTCAGACCATTGCACCGTGAAAGATAACTGCAAATTTTTGGGGGCTAAACATACAGTACTACACTAAGAGGTCCATCATCTGCTTTCCTTGAGCAAGACCTTCAGGGGATATATACTGCAGCATGAAACAATTTATCGTTTGTGATTCTCAATCTTTCAGGAAAATTTATATTGAAAATGAGCAGGGAATACTATTTTTCTCTTTTCAGTAACCCCTTAAGGAATATAAATTTGTTACAATAGCTCCTGATTTCAGTTCTGTTTCTCAGATGGTTTATCCAGTGTTTCCGACAATATCAGATGCAAATGCTTTCAAAATAAAGTTAAGCTATTGTTCTTTATAATTCTTTGGTGCATTAAAGAAAGAATAGGTCCAAAGATAGATGACAGAAGTTTAACAGAACTATACTATAGGCTAAACTGCTGGAAATAAATGTACAAACTGTAAAATTATCAAACAATTAACTTTTTGGACTGCATTGTGATCTACCCTTAGGGTAAAATAGACCAAAACACCTGTTAAATAGCATAAAATCTAATTTTACTTAATGGCCTTTATTTCTCTAATTTGCTTAGATCTTGGGAAAAGATGCGATCAGGAAAAGTACTTTATTCCCACTGTGGAATAAAGTGCCAATTTGTTCCAGTTCCATTCAGTGTGTATATTGTGCTTATGCACAAAGAGAAATTCATTTGCAGATGAACTCTATAGCTCCAGGAATTTGCTACAAAAACTATGATATTAAAAAAAAATCAAAAAACTTTATCAAGTATGCATATATGCCCCTGGAAGGTACACTTTTGTTTTTGTTGGGGTGGATTTTAATGACTTAGGCCAATAAAAGTACAATGGATTATATTGAAATCATAGAAATTATTCTCTGAATGTGACTGAGTCCTTATCAGTTCAGAAATGCCTAAAATTAATAGCATAGTCTTCTGCCCACAAAATGCAAAGAGTATGGAAGAGTATTTCCATCTTCATCATAGATTTAATTTAAGTCATAATATAGTAGAAACCAACTCTTCCAGTATATTTGGCCCTTCTGCTGTGCTCAGCATCCAAAAGTCTCTGTAATAAATTAACTGATCTTCCATAAGTAAATTTTAAATACCTCACCCATGCAAAAAATGATTTCTATTAAACCAAAGTAGTCCAGCAAGCCCAAGTGTTACCTCCTAAAAGCAGGGCGACACTGGGAAAGACTTCGAAAAATGAGAACATAAATTATTTTTCTAGGACACTATTCTTTACCGTCCATTTCCAAATCCTAGAGAAAAGGTGAAAAAGAAACCTTTACCCATTCAAAGAAAAATGTGGGGATTAAAAAAATGGGGAGTTATACCCCCTGAATGCAAGTAAAACACTTCTTATAAGAAGTACTGCTTCCCGGTAGATTATCCAAAAGACAAAAGAGAAGTACAGGAAAAGTGGGTGAATATTAAAGCTAAACTAATTTTGTATCTAGAACTTGCTAGTTACACGGGCATTTGGTAACTATCTATTTAATGGCAATACAGAGGGTATGGACAACATGAAAATTAAGTCGTAACACCTGGGCTCAAATGTATAACACAGGGTAAGACATAACTAACAGAAAAAAACAAATCGCATACAAATGAGTCCCACATCATTCATCTGTAATAACAATTAAGTTCAATTCAGGGTTTATATTTCCCCACCAACCAACAAAGCTGACTTGAGATTATTTTTCTCCTTTTTTTTCAAAACAATTATAATCTATATTAGTTGAATTATATTATCACATAGAAATAAACACTTATACTCCCTAATGATGAGGATCATTTTCTAGAGAACAAAAGGTTCAGTTGCTTTTGGGTTTTTTTATATAAAATGTATTTTTGTCTATAATAATCAGCCATTATTTCTGGCAATATCCCTGTGACTCCCCTGCCAGCTGGTAGGGAAAACAATTATATAGTTGGCATTTCTTTAGCTTCAGAGTCACTGTACAAGCAACTATTTTCATCAGTGTTATTTAGATACTTAAGAATTACCTTCCTAATTTGTTTCAAGGAATCATTTTCATCCTTTGAGATTCAACCCAAAACTGGAAGATATTTGATAAGTCAGAAAGTGATGTTTTCATCTGAAAATTACACAGATGTTTAGAAGAGAGTTTTAGCATTCTTTATGGTACTTACCAGTGATTTCTAGTTTTGTATGGAAGAGAGAGATGGAAGAGGCTTCAGGTCTGAGGAAAATTTATCTAAGTAAGGAGAAGAGTCTCCATTCCTTTGAAAGAGTACCTGAATGCCAGTCGCTCTTGAAAAAGCTGTCCACTAAAAGGTAAAGGGATGAGATTTTTAAAAACCAAAAGGAAAACAAACACAAGCCTTGTAGAAAATTGTAGCTGCTGTCATTACTAGCTGGCTGATTTCTTTTTGGCATCACAAAGATCCTCGGGGAAGAACTGTGAAATGAAAGTGCAGTATGATCTCTGGTATGAAGCAGGCAAAAATGTGATAGATGAAAATGATGGATATTGTAAGAAGAAATCTGATATTGGTATCTGGACTTAGGAGGTGGTACACCACAAGGTTACAGTACAACACAACGTCACAGAGGTTTGGGAAGAATCTGAGGAAAAATTTTAAAACCATTATGAAGAAGGAAATGATGAGGAAAGATTCAAATGCATAAAAAATAGGCAAAATTACAATGTATTTAGTCAGGACCAGCATTTTTAAGGAATTAAATACAATAGCCATATTTCAAGCTGAATGGAAAAGATACTGTTTGTGGGTGGAGCTACAAAATATCTGAAGAACATATATAAGGTGAGGAAGGATGGGAGATGACTAACAATTGCACACTTGAAATTTAATGTACTATTACCCCTGAATACAGTGTTGTATCTTGTATGAACAGCATCAACATAGGTATAACAGAATGCCACGGATTTTTAAGGTGTCAGGTTGTAATACAGGAGACAGAAGAAGAGAGAAAGACATTAAAAATTATTTATTAAAGACAACAGCAGAGGAGATGTAGCTAAATCAGTTAAAACAATCTAATAAGTGTATTGGGAGCAGCAGCTGGCCTAAAGAATGATAGACCATAGCAGTATTGACAATTTTGTATTCTTACCTGTATTTATTCAGTGATCTTTCACACGGCAACTTACTGCAGTTCCATTGGCAGTTCACAGGGATTACTTTGTGTGTCTTCATATCTTCAAGCTGTTCGTTTTATCCAGGGGCATGAAATTTTCAGTATTTGCGTAAGTTAGGAACTAAAAGAAAGACAAGATTTGGAGCCAGGCACCTATGTATCTTTACATATCTGGCCCTTAGAAACAGAAACCCTACAGTTATTTAGTAGTAATTTTATTGCTCATGTGTCATGGTTTGATGCTGGCCCAATGCCAGGCACCCACGATAGTCGCTTGCTCACCCTACCCTTCCACAGCTGGGCAGAGGACGGAAAATGAAAAAAAAAATAAATGCTTCATAAGTGACATAAGGACCTGGAGAAACACTTCAAGGGCAAAACAGGCTCAACTTAAGTTGTGAAATGAATTTATTACTAACAGAATCAGAGGAGGATAATGAGAAGTAAAATAAGCCCTTAGAACACCGCCACCCCCCAACTCCAGCCCCTCCCTCCTTCCCACCGACAGCTCCGGGAGACAGGGCAGAGGGGTTTGGTTGGTTCATCACCGAGATTTCCTTCCACTGCTCTGGGAGAAGAGCCTTCCCCTGTGGGGCCGAGGGGTCCCTCCCAAGGGAGACAGTTCTCTGGGAACTTCCTGGCGTGGGTCCCCTCTCACGAGCAGCAGCCAAACCGCACCTGCTGCAGTGTGAGTCCCTCCCACGGGCACACAGTCCTCCCAAAACTGCTGCAGTGTGAGTCCCTCCCACGGGCACACAGTCCTCCCAAAACTGCTGCGGTGTGAGTCCCTCCCACGGGCACACAGTCCTCCCAAAACTGCTGCGGTGTGAGTCCCTCCCACGGGCACACAGCCCTCCCAAAACTGCTGCGCCGTGGGTCTCTCCCCACGGGGTAGAGCCCTCCAAGGCCAGGCTGCTCCAGCCTGGAAGCAGGGCCCTCTCTCTCCACCGGGTCTCCCACTGGATCACAGCCGCCCCCAGGCACCCACCCGCTCCAGCACGGGCACCTCCCCCACGGGCTGCGGGTGGATCTCTGCATTCCCCGTGGATCCCCATGGGCTGCAGGGGCACAGCTGCTTCACCATGGTCTGCACCACGGCCTGCAGAGGAACCTCGGCTCTGGAGCCTGGAGCACCTCCTCCCCCTCCTTCTCTACTGACCTTGGTGTTGCCGTGTTGTTTTCCCTCACATGTTCTCACCTCCTCCTCTCCTCTGACTAGAATGCCAAACTCTTGTGACTTTGTTTTGATTTTCTTCTTACATATGTCATCACAGAGGTGTTACTGGCCTCTCTCATTGGCCCAGTTCTGGCCAGCAGCATGTCCATCTTCAGAGCCATCAGCCACTGGCTCTGCCGGGACATGGTGGGAAGCTCCCAGCAGCTTCTCACGGGAGCCACCTTTGTGGCCCCCCTGCTACCCAAAACCGGGCCCTGCCAAACCAATACACTCATGGAATATTGTATCCTAAGACACACATGTATTTTTGAAAGTTTAGCCCATAGGCAGATAGCATGACACATATCCAGAAAAGTAAGTAAATGTGATCTGGGGTCATCTACCTATTTTTTAAGAAGACTGGTTGTGAGTGAATTGTGATCCATGTATCATAAAACTGTAACAACACACCCTTCTGTACAGATACATAGATCTTTTCAGGAAAAGTTACCTCACCATTTCACACATGTGGCTAAATGACCTTCATAATGCAGGTCAGAAACCTAAGGGCAAGATCTGTTTCAAATTTGGAGCAACTCATATGCATAAATATATGAATCCAGAACAGGGTACTGAATAAATTATTTTTCTTGGGAAAACAGCTAAGTGTGATCCAAAAAAAACAGTAGAGAAACTGCTCACATAAGTTAGCATCTTAATCATGCCTCTTACTGTGCCTAATGCTCAGTGAAAAACTGTGCACCAATTAGTACTTTTAGACTGGCCAGATCCCCACTTTAAAGCCTGGCACATTGGCAGGCACTACAGGGCTTCAAAACAGATGTTCCAAGAATTATACAGTCAGTTTGCCATCATGTTTTCTCTTTCTTCTCCCCACACCCTCCACTTTTCCCATTCAAGTGTGTAATGCCTCAGTAGCTGATGATGTTCTGACAAGAGTAAAGCTTCTCCAGATTTCCATGGGAGTTATATGCATAGAATATAGCTCAACATATAACAATTACATGAGGCCTTGTTACACTGTGCTCACAATAAGGGAAAAAAAAGAGAACAAACCATTACTAGGTGCATCATGTTCTGTATCCTGTCCCGTCCCATGCTTTGTACTGTAGGTAAAAGTTTTTGCTTTGAAACCAACATTCTACTTTTCTCATTAGATAGGCCCTTCACACTAATGAACTACATTATTAAAGCCAGAAGTACTAGGCCAAACAAAATTAGTGGCAGAATGAAACAACTAGGAAAAGCTTTAGTTTGCTTCCAAAAATCATTAGCTGTACAGATGTTTAGCCATATATAATTAATACAGTCATTTTGGTTTTTAGAAATGGCCAAAAATTTGTCTGGAAAAATCTAGGAAGCACTTCTGAAACTTCCAGTTTAAGGCTTGGCTACAGCTGAGGTGCACTGATTCATTTGTGGCTAGCAGGTTGAGGGAGGTGATTCTGTCCCTCTACTCTGCCCTGGTGAGACCCCACCTGGAGTGCTGCATCCAGCTCTGGGGTCCCTGACATAAGAAGGACATGGAGCAAGTCCAGAGGAGAGCCCTTGAAGATGATCAGGGAAATAAAACACCTTTCACATGAAGACAGACTGAGTTGGGGTTGTTAAGTCTGAAGATGCTCAGGAGAGACCTTATTGCAGCCTCACACTACTTGAGAGTGTTTACAAGAAAGATAGGGGCGAACTTTTTGGTAGGGCTGGTGTTGCAGTCCGGTTCTGGGCTGCACCCTCTCTGAAGACAGCTTTGTCCATAGGAAGAATCAGGAACAGTATTTTTGGTAGATATTCATGGATGTTTTATTGCTCTGACCGCATGGCAGCCAGGAGAGACAGAGACCGACCACGTGCAGCCAGGTCAGGCACAGAACCTCTTCCAACTCTCCCCCAAGACCCAGGAATTGTGGGACAACCCCAGTCCCCGGGGCGGGGAAAACACCTATAACCAATAATGAACAGGAGAACACCAGGGAGCTTGGGAGACCCCGTGGACCATGCTTCAGTTCAGCTTCCATGCCCATCCCCCCGGGGGGGAGACCTCCACAGGCTGGGCTAGGACAAGGGGGAATGATTTAAAACTAAAAGAGGGTAGATTCTGACTAGAGATAAGGAAGAAACTTCTTATGATGAGGGTGTCGGAATGCTGGAGTGGGTTGCTCAGAGAGGTGGAAGATGCCCCATCTTTGGAAACATCTAAGATTAGGCTAGCTGGAGCTCTGAGAAACCAGGTCTAGTTGAAGAAATTGTCCCTCATTCCAGAGGTGTTGGATTAGACGATATTTAAAGGTCACTTCCAACTCAAACTATTCTATGATTCTAGCCCATGCTCACTGTGAATTCCTGTCTTTCTTGTTTCTGATCTTTTTGCTTCTTTAGGAAAAACTCCACATAAATATTTTTTTCTGTATTATCCTTTACTCTGTACTTTCTTTTCATTTTTTTTTTTTTTCTATTTGCTTTTCCCTTCTCTATCCATTTCATGGTCACTTGTTCTTCCAAGAAGTCACCAACACTATGCAATTTTTTCACTTCCTTTTCTTGTCACTCCTGATTTACTTGGGTCCCTAGGCCAGGTGTGTCTTTAGTGTTTACGGTGTATACTAAATAGAAAACCAGATTTTTTACATAGTTAAAATACTAAATCAAAGAATATTTATATTAAAAAGATTATTTCAAAATAATTTCCTGCTTCAGCCAGATAATTAATTTTACATAGTCCAATACAGATTAGAAATACTTACTTCAAATCCACTTCAAACAGGATATAAAATAGAAAAGGGCAATAAACTTGTACTCTAGAGTAGACACTAGGATTTTCTTTTAGCTAGTACAGTATTTAAATGGCATCCAGTAGTGAAAGTCTGTCATAATAAATGAAAGTACCATCTTATGCACTCTTTTTTTTTTTTAAAAAAAAGTCTGAGATGTAAAACAGAAAGAAAAAATATGGACACAAGTTTATTCTGCAAGATAAGAAGATTCAATATGAGGATATCACAACAATAATGTGAATTAGAAAACTTATGAATATTCCCCTGTAGATCATACAGTTTATTTTAAATTAGAAGCTTATATACAGCTTTCAGTGTAATCTTGTATCACACGGTGTCTAGAAGACTTCTGAACCTCCACAAACACTGAAATCACTGAACAGATAGAGCAATTTTTACAGAGTTTAGAAGTGACTAAGGCAATGTACTAAAAGTAAGTACCAGCGACTAGGTACTTTAAAAAAATAGGCAGATTAGGAAGAAATTTGACTTCAACAATAAGAATCAAAGAAGGAAACAAAAAGAAATGAAGCTTTAGAGAGTATATCTTGCAAGTATGGGAATGAGTGTTCTAATTCTTCTTTAATAACTCAAGAGAGGATAAATTTTTCCCTAAAAAAGTATTGGCTGCACACTGACAGGAATAAATTTGATGCCTGGCAGCAAAAGCATCTGCTAAGATCTACTTAAGGTTTTATAAATCTATCGTGTGGTACAACTTTGCTATACCAGACTAGCATAATAAAACAAAAACCTAGACTTCTGGCATTAAAACTAATTAGTAAGTAGAGTGAGGTTTGGGAAGGAGGCCCAGATGAGGTCAGACACATGGTAGAAGTTTCTAAATATGTAGAGAACCTAAAAAGTAAGTATGCAATGACAACAGTTCTTTCAAGTTTTAATAAAAAATGAATTAAAATTTAAATAAATTGATTAATTTAATTAATTAAAATTAATTAAAAATAAACCCCCCTCACAATCCAATAAGCTTTATACCTTTTGAAGGCAAGTAAAAGCTAGCAACTTCTCTCAAGTTTCTATAAAATAACAGTCCCTGATGAAACTGTAGTAACCACAGTAACTGCTTTAGGAATCCCCTAGCCTTTGATTTCATCTCATCCTGGACAGCTGTATAAAAACATTGTGATTCAACTAATGATTACTTTCCCCAAAACAATTTAAAGGAGCATCTGTATGTTTTTTAAATAGAATTAAGTGGAGGGAGATGCAGGAATGTGAGAAAACACTACTAGAATGCAAAAGGAATCATTAAAGAATAACATACATCTTCAGAAAGATGAGGGAAGAAAACATTGTATTGCTTTCACCTTCCAAATTTCTCCTTCCATACTGAATTCTTGGTAGACTCGATGTTAATGAACACATTGCATCTATTTAAAAAGGAGTCTATGCAGAAGCGGAGGAAGATGTTGGAAAATTCTTTTAACTTCACAATAATGTTTGATTCCTATATCTATGGTTAATGCTTGGTTTTGTACTACATAGCGCTTAGTACAAATGCCAGAGATTAATGTGGCTTTGTGTTAATTCTCTGTATCTGTGACTAACGGTCTTGTGCCAGCTATTGCTTCCTTATTTACCTATATCAGTGATTAATATGTACTAACAGATGTCTTAGTTTTGAGAACATGGGTTTTATGTCACAGCAAAGACTAGTAAGAGAATTACATTATGACCTGACCGTATATTTGAGATAGTCTCCAGGAGAAAATCTTTTTTAGATGATCTGGAACCACATCCAAATAAGTCCACTGAAATAAGTAGCTTATATGCATGTATTCAGGAAATTTAATGAATATGTAATAGGGATGTAGTGAATATGTACTGGTTTCATTAATATAGCCAGGTCTGTTAAGCTGCTGGGTGTGCATGTTAGATGGAGAGATTCCCCCATGTAGTCAGTGTGCCAAATTAAGTAATGCTGTCTTTCTAACCTAACAAACTGGTTGGAAAGTTTATTTCCCAGTTTTCAGTGGCACTGAGGAGGTAAAACAGTCGGTTTATCTCCAGAATTCTCAGAGGTTCTTGTCTATTCTTTTATACCAATGTTTACTGTGAAATATCCTATATCAATCTCTCATGCTGTTTCTGAAAAGGAAAAATGTACCCTAGATTTATGTTATTTTTTAAAATATGGTCCAAAATTTTTCTTAGGAAAGGATTAAACTTTGATTACATCCTATGCTGACTGATATCTGAACTAAAACTAAATTCAGGCCAGAGAGCAGACTCAGCAATATATGTAATTATTTAAATTGAAATCTGGTGGTCAAGGTCTAAGGCTTGATATAGCCTAGTGGGAAGTTTAATGTTGGAATAAAAGCCTATTCCACAGTTGCATCTCTCATCTGCAATGATAAAACTTGAGTTGACAGCTGGAAGAGAAGCAGACTTAAAGCTTTGTGGGTCAGCCGCAAGAGAGAAAAGCATGCTGACACACAGAAAGCATTAGCACTTATGGAAAAACCTACTCATTGTACAAATACCAATATATTAAGTTAGAGTAGAGACTCATACTGGTAATCACAAGCTCTCATGAGTCACTTATTGGAAGGAGTATGAGCAAATATTCAACACTGCAAGAACAGCTCTGTCTCTAGTAATCAGAAAGAAGAGAAAGACTGACTAAAGAATCATCTCTAAGAACAAAGCGAAACTAGAGGAAGAATATTACCTGCATATCTTGTTCATTAATTTCCAAAATTACTGTTTCTCAAGGAGATATATTTTTAAAAGCTGTTTGCAAAAACTGCTCCAATATTTTTTCCTGTACTGATCTATAGAGTTTTTATTCCAGATATGAAAAACCAGAAAGAAGATCAGATCAAAATCTATAAGGTTTCTTTCGCATCAGCCTCACCATCTCAGTTCATAACGTTAAATCTCTTTTTAACAAATATTCAGTCTCTCTCTCTCTGAGCTCTGTAGAAGGGCTAGAATTTCAGTAGCTGGTAGGAACAATTTGCCTTTAGAAATAGACTTGTCAAAAGCTTCAGCCAGGAAAAAGAATTAGAAAAATAAACAGTCCAAAATTATTTGATGCTGGCTGCAGGTATTATTAAATGGATGATGAATGAGGGTCTTCTATTTACAACCAATTTGTTTGTTGTGGTTTTTTTAATAGAGAGGTGTATTTCTCCAGACACTGAGTTCTGGTCTCTGTCTGCCTGTTTGTTCTTTTGTTTATTTCTTTCCACAGATGATATTTATTATTGATTAGAAAATAACATTTTTAATGACAAACAAACCAATGCAATCCTAAAGTCAACAGCTGGCAGAAATGAACAAGTACAGCACAATGAATATATGAATAAGAATTGAAGCTCTGAGGTAGGGTCAGATTTTCTTAGCCTCTCAGGCTCAGGAAATTTGTGATTACATCTCCCTCAGAATGGCCTGACAACCCCAGAAGCAGTTTCTAGAACTATTTCTAAGTAATAAGTTAGTGGGAAACCAGTACATATGTACTTTTCCCTATCTGTTTCTCTTTCTAGCTCTGCAATATTTGATTATTTCACGGTATGTATATGTTTATATATAATAGTGTAAAAGGAGGGAGAAAAATATTTTTCTCATACTTTTTCAGCCTTAATTATGTTTCTTATGTTACTGACTCATTAAGAAATACTAATAAGAAAAAAGCTGGTGTTACTACTCTAAAGTGAGAAATAATGGCTAACTTTGTCAGTCTGTATCTGTCAAGATAGACTTTAAATTCCAAAATATGCGAAGATTTTTAGGCAAATTACTAATTTTAAAATTGCACAAGAAAGAGAAAAGCAGAGGAAGGAAAACAGACCCTGCATCGCTTTCAGTGCACTGAGCTAGATCTCACTCTTATCTCAAAAAACGTATCTGGAGTTACTGTAAATATTGTTACGCTTTTAGTACTGTCTCACAATATGTTGTGGTTTGAATGTTGTGAAAAAAAAAATTGGGCATTGCAAGAATGTATATATATATGTATGTATAAAATTAACTCCAATATTTAAAGTTTGTCCTTTAGGCAAAATACTAGCATACACTGACAGTAAAACAAAAGCTTCCCTGTTGTTGTTCCCTGCAAGCTCTTCTCCAATGATACCAAAAAGTAGCAGGAGTTTATCTCACTTTGTGAAAATGTATTGCGCTTTTTGGAAAGATAGGGTCAGGCTTTCAGATCTGATAAATGTAAATCCCAAATATATTTCCGAAACAATTTATGGCAAAAAACACTTCTTAAAGATGTTAAAAATGGTACAGGTAGTGAAAAAAAGATCTGATGTTTTAGAGCTTTAGTTAATGAAAATTAGTTTAACTTTAAACATTTCTTAAATTTATTCTCAATTTGGTAATTTAAAAAACTTTCTTCATTCTATGATTTCACCACGGAAGATCAATTTTTTTTTTTTTTCTGTCACTTCACACTAGCTTGGAATTTGATTTCTAATTCTTAAAAAAATTGTTTGACAGAACCTAAAATAATATTTTATTTAGCAGGGGGGAATCCTTGAAGACTAGGCTTTCTGAGCTAGGACAATTCACTTTTTAGTGGAATTTAGTGTGACTGTTGTGGCAAAATTACGACTATACTGGAGTTTATCAATACTTGCATAATTGTACAGCTTCAATAGAGGAAAATGTGTGACAGAGATGGCTCACCTCTGCTCACTGCCTATTATTCTCAGTGTTTGATGAATAAACTAAAACAAAGCAAAAGAATATAAAGCAGGACATCAGATGGTAGAGTACATTTCCATGCCTTCTTTGGACAAACATGGATATGAATACTAATGAGCAAACAGAGCACTCATGTTTCATGATAAACAAGGTTAAAAACAGATTTGGACTAAGGCAGTACATAGCCCCTTTTATTTTCAACCCAATATTTTTCTGGTGTCAACTATGTGATTTTAGACTTATCTTCCATCTGAATTATGCAGGTTATTCACCATACAAAATTGATATTATAATTTAATCTTCTCTCCCTATTCATTTGTAAAGTGCCTGTAAAAATGGCTCCCAAATGGAAGACTGTTAAGAACAATGATATAATATGCAGAATAAACCATATTTCAATAAGTCTCTTATTCTGCAGAAAGCTGCTTTTGATTTCTCTGTACACTGAAAATTAAAGTCTAATTTATGACTTCAGTACTTTCAAATGCTACTTCTTCAGCATGTGATAGGAGTGTTTTTTCTTGGGTATCACAGTGCAACAACAGATTATTAACCAAATAATGCTACAAAAGAAAGAAGTTAGAAGAATAATATAAAATCTATATTCAATTATGTGCACACAATTTTCAGAATATGCCATGTAAGAAGAGGAGCTAAGTAACCTGTAATTGTGAAAAAATGGTTTTTAACTCATTTAGAGGACAAAAACAAAAGCAAGTCAGAATTTTATACTCAGCACTGATTTTAAAAGTAAAATACTTTTCTACATAGTGCTCATTTTGCAGATTACTTATTTTCTACCCAGTAATGCATTTTGATTCTTTTTTATGTGTAGAAATCATGAACAAATATGATCCTATTAGAATAATAAAAATATAATTGGGAATATTCACCATCAGTATTATCTTGGTTGGTCAGCTGAGATAGACGGCATTATTTCTGGACTTGCTCTGGATGAATTCCAAGCAGCAGAGAAAGTATAACTGTGTGTACTTTCAAGGGTAATTGCTGTGCAGACATGTATGCAATCACAAGGTGGAAACACTACTTTTTCAGTCATACTTATGGGCAAAATGTGACTCACATCTTACCTTTGTAAAGAGAAATACTATCAGAATAAGTTGTTACTGTTTAAGCAATTGTGATGTTTTAGTATCTTCATGATATGATATAGTTGTAATTTCTTGAAATTCACTAAATATTTAAGTACATTTCCCTGTTTTCTTTCTCTGCATACTGTGGTTATATAAATGATGCTATGAGCAGAGTTATTCCCAAAATATATTATCTTTTTCTTGTTGCTAAATTGTTGAATTTTAAAAAAGAACCAAGAATTATATTCCATTTTCATAAGCAGAAAGCAGTTCTTTAAATTGAAATTAAAAGTCAAATCTGCCCACAGATAGTTTCTTCGCAAACCAGTGCCTTTTTGCCTGAGTTTGACAATGCCTTTGATACCGTTCTTTTCTCCCAGGCATGAAGAAAGCAACAGTGTTTTCATTTAGCGTGAAATTCACACCTGCAGAAAAGCACAGAAAAAAAAGAGAAAGGTTTAAGTGGGTGGTAATTAGCATAGCTGGATAGGGTTAATCTGTATGTAACAGGAAATTATCCTTTAATGGATATGAAGAGACTACTGTAGCCTACCTTGAGAGTCATGGTGGTTTTCCAGTGACTTTTATCCCTGTCTGGAAGTCTGTAAGTGTATTCTCATGGTGACTGTACTGTCTCAGCATGGGTGGGCATTCATATACCCAGCAAAATACATGCATACAGATGTTCATGTTAAGAGTCTGGGGCTGCTGAGCAAGGCACACGTCAGTCACTGTGAATTGGTGGCAGGCACTGAACTTGGAGAAGGACACAGTGAGGACAAGCATAGGGCTGAGGCACTGCTCTGAGATGTCTCAAGGGCCAAAAATTATGCATTTAGCATAGTGTGGGACTTCTACAGGATTCTGGAAGATGCTTAGTACTGCTTTGGATGTATCTATTGGGTCTTTGAATGCTGCTTCTTGAGATAGGACTCAAGTTCACAAAGTCAAGTGGCCTAATCTAATTATGCTACCTGGTGTAACAAAACCTCAGTATGAGCAAGTGACTGACATTACATCATCAAACTGGATGGGTAATAAGTACCTCATTCTTTAATAAGATAAATAGGAAGGACAACAGGTAGATATTTTAGAGAATGCATTATTTTATGCTCAAGTATTACCCTTTTCCTGAAGATTAGTGAAGTATGTAAACTGGTGTAATTTTTTCTTCCAGGAAGATCTGCAGTATCAATGAGAGCTTCCATCAGCACAGTCAGAACTCATCTGAAACTGGGAACCAATCTGGATCTCAAAAGTCATAAGAGGCCACAGTTTAAAATATTACATCTGATATTCTATCTTATCTTCTTTAGTGGAGCTAGAAAAATTCAACTTTTTTGTGAGTTATCTATTTAAGATGAGAAAAAAGTATTTTCTCTGATGAAATCCTCTTTACAAATAAGGTTTTGATTCCCTGAACACAACAGAAATCAAACAATAAAGTAAACTACTTTTGTTCACTGCTCTGAGACCTTTTTAAATAGTCTGCACCTAAAAACTCTTTTAGCTTCATTTTTATCTCAAGGTAAAGTTATCTTTTTTTATTGTAATATACATATTTCTCATGAAGCTACACCCACTCAACCTGTAATCTTTACAATCCTATTTTTCAGGTGTTTTTTTCTTTCTGCCTAGCTACAAATTTTGTGTCATATTGTAAGCAAAAATTATTATTTTTTAATTATTAATTATTGGGATTGATTGAGCACATGGTGCCACAAACATGACCAAGGAGGACAATGAGCCGTGTATGAGGGCAGACAATTATTAACTTGACTTTGCCATTGAAACAACATTTCCTGACTTTTTGTCTTCAGGACAAATACTGGCCAAAAAAGCATCTTCGTTCCCTGTGTAAGCTCTTCTTTGGACAGATCTGTATTATTGGGATGGTATTACTTAGTGGTTTAAGCATGTTCTTACTCATCCTGTCTTAGATGAAAGGTAGCGTTTACAGCTGTCAGTCTGAGTGAGGTCTAACTTAAACATGGTAAGGAAGAACAGTGATTTGGTAGCACATAGCTCATCAACACTGAACAACATTACTTGTATACAAGCTGGAGCTGAATTTCTCTTGTCTATGCAAGGCACTTTTCTTGCATGTCCAAACTACACTGATATCCATTACGTTTGGGATGTGAGATTTACGTCAGTGTGGCAGTTTTCACCTTTATTTTCCCTTTATAAATGTTTATAAATCTTATTTTTTTAATTTTACAAATTTCAACTCTAGGAAACTCATTGAACTCCAGCAAAAGAGCTACCATCTTCTGTAATAATAGATTATAGTATTCAAAAGCTGTTTCTGTGACTGCCAGAGACTTCAGTTTCACTTCATTATTCACTCACTTACAAAAGCAATCCTCATTGAGTATTATTTGTCCTTGAACATTAGTAGTTCAGATTATGATTTGCTTTTGAGGAAACCACTGATTCTGAATTCTAATAGCAGGTTTGAATGCTGATAAAAGTTAGGAAATAAATTTAAAAATGAACCAGGTAAAATTAACAACAGAGAAAAGACAGAAGTGCATTATAAACAGTAAAGAAAAACATTACTATTTTTACTAAACAGGCGTCTTGTTTTTCAAATGGTTATTATAAATCAGAAGTGTCAGGTTTACTAGAATAATATAAATCAATGAACTAAAAAGATTTTTAACCTTAAACAGATTTCTTTTTCAGAGAGCAGTCTGTTTTAAACACAAGCACTTAAAAATCAACACATCCCCAATCTAAAGTGAACCAATCACTATAAATGGTAAATCGTGTTATTCAAATTCTTTGAAAGATGTTGTGGCAATGCTCCATGTTCCTACAGCGTCACACTGCCCATAACATTACTGGGAACTGTCTCAGAACCCCATTATTCCCTATGATCTCTGCTCTCTTTCATGGATTTGTTAAAACCCAATTCCTTACTGCCACAGCTCTAGGTGTCTGCTTATTGTTCCTTATTTGTATTCAATTTTCCTATCCCCATTCTTCCATTCTCTCTCTCCATATAACTGTCTTTTATACAGACTTTTTTATCTTTTTTGGAAGGGTCTTTCAAGTTTTCTCCTTATCAAAGGGCCTGTGTTGAACAATATTTTTTCTTCTCTTGTCATTGCAAGTTTTCCAGATTTTTTGGTCTTATAAATTCTTTACACTTTATCAAATATTACTGTGCTTGCATTTTATCTCCTATCTTGACAGTAGCTGAAAATACCATCAAATTCAGCATGTTCTATTGCTGAAATAGAGTGTTTTCCAATTCCTGCTAATGCTCATTTTACTTAATACCTAGCCTTTCCTCTATTCTCCAACTCTTGCCTCTTTTCTCCAATAGGGTTATTCTGTTTTGTTCTCCTTCTAAGACCCCTGCTTTCTCTCCACCTTTTCAGACATGTACTTCTGTGTTCTCTATCATTATTTTCCTGTTATGTCTGGGAAAGCTATTCATGGTGTTTGCATTTTGACCCCTTATAGGAGGAGAAGCTGTAATGAGACAAAGGAAAATAAGGTAGTGCCTAATGCCATTATCAAAGCAGTAGAATATTATGAGTTGTGGAATATTTGCATTCATCAGATTATTTGTACTTATTATTTCTTAGTAAAAAATAAACCAATTATATGTTCCCACACTATAGACGTTGAGGGAATAGGCAGATAGATAAATTGGTCTGCTGGATTTGTGGATGTTCTACTTCTTACACTAAATGGCAAAAAAATAAGAAATTGTGTGTTGAGCTTCTAGCATGTAATTTTTTGCTATCTCAAACTCAGTCAATATAGCTTTCGTATATAGATCACAGCAATGGTTCCTATAATGCCACTGAAGCAAAAAACATAGAGATGCCATTAAAACACAACCAATCTATTCAGAGCCAATAAAGTAGCAATTAAATAACTTACAGCTGCACAAGTTAAAATAGGCGAGAGGAGTTAATTAGAAAATCTTACATCTGCTTGTTTTCTTAAGAAAATTACCTTACAAGATTCCTCTTCCTTAGCCCAGAATACTTCAAGGAGAGCACAAGTGGAGGAGAAGAAAAGATAAATTAACTCTTATAGGTTTTTGCATTCCTAGAAATTTACCTAGCGACCAAGCATCCTGAAAAAAATCTGATCAGGCTAAATGGACCTTCTGCTCAAGGACCCTTAAATAAATGCTAAAACAAGCCATTAAATATTTTGTTTCTGCATGAGCTACTCTGAACATATTTTGCTTTTTTATTAGGAACACAGACGAAGAAGAAATGCACGTCACTTTCCAGTGCCCTGTACCTTTTACAAAAGACTAAACTCAGCTCAGTCATAAAGTTTTTGAATGCTTTCTCCCCTTCTCTGCTTAAAAAGTAAAGGATTCTGAGTTGGACTGTGAAAATTATACGCTGTGGAGTTACGAGTTTTTTGGGGGGAGTTCACCAGAGCTCTTAGCAGAACCATTTGCATCTATTTATTTTAAATTTAAATTAAATGAGGATGAGCTCAACAGCTCAAGTCCACACAATTAAAGGAATTCTTGGCCAGAGTTTGACTATCTGACAAATTATCTCCTTCCTTTCCTTTTCCTCCTCCATCCTCCTAAACAATGGTTTATTACTAATTACCTCTTGATTGGCAAAAAAAATCCCCTACATACTTTCTTATAGTACTGGGTTTCAGTTTCCCCTCATTAGGTATAGATTTTTTTTTTCCTAAACTCTTCTAAGAAAAATTAAAACAAAGTCAATTTGGATCATGTTAATAATATCTGAGAATATCAGCTCTGACTCTTTTCCTGTATGTGTTCTCTTGAGAAAATATTTATGCATTTTTCTTGAAAAGCAAAAGAAAACAAAGTGAAATGACACAACACAAAAAACCTCACAAAATTCAGACACACAAGCACAAATAAAGGTAAAAATACTTTCAAGTAAGGGGACGTATAAAATTTTTTTCAGAGCAAATAATATCTAACTATTAAAAGCATATAGTACAGGAAGATAATAGTGTGTTTAAATATAATTTTGTATCTGGAAAAATATGAAGAATCATAAAATGCTCAGGTGACTATTTTTCAGAATTTTTGTCTTTTTAAAGTATTGAAGCAGTTAAGGGTTAACACAATGTATGAAACTGAGGATTCCTCAAGATATTTTTAATTCTGTCTCCACAAATTCATTTATTGATCAAGTTGATTTATGCCTTTACCTCAGCCATTCCTATAAGAGCTATAAATGTGGAAAAGTGAACTCTGCTTTTTACAAATGCTTTTAAAATATATTTAATTTTTCCAAACATAAATAAATGACGTNTCAGTTATTGTGTTTTCTTCATTATTTTCTCCCTCATGAACTCCTGATAACCAAGAAGCAATGAAAATGATATTAAAAATATTTAGGGTGAAGTTTTGCCTTACATAGTTTATATTTCTAACTGTGTTGCTGAGTTTTATCTTCAATTCTGTACGCTCTGTCTTGTCGTTTATTCAGGAATCAGGATTTTAAAAATCCAACTGACCAAACAAACAAATAAACAAAACCAGACAAAAAAAACCCCAGCTAGACTAACAGCTTCTGCTCATGCTATCCTAATGTGATTGTTAGTATTTTCTATAACATTATGATTTGAGAGTCCATAATCTTACCTTTAGAAAGCCAACCACAAAAGCTTAAAATACAAAACTTGAAATTAGATGATGTGCATATAGCAAACATTTTATTTAGCTTTTATCTCTGGTAAAAATTCCTCTTAACAAGTATTGTTTATCATCAATATTTATGATAAATTTTACACTTAATTTTTATCTGTGTTATATGTCTACTGAAATGTGCACCCTAGATGAATCACAGGACATTCAGCTGATAAACCTACAGACCTAATTCTACTGGATCATGTTTATGAAGAGGTTGTCAAAATTTCAGGCATATTTCAAGCATCATCCTCTGTCTTAAAACCTCAGTGAAATGAAGACATTTAATTTAATTTTGTCCAGGCTTCCTCAGCTATTTTTTTATGTAGGCCTCTTCCAGACAAGAGAAATTTACTTCAAAGAGAATCAGATTTAATTATGGAAAGAAAACAAAGCCCCTTCTTTCCTTTCATTTGGTTAAAGCTGTGAAGATGAAACTCCATCTGTTTACTTTTTTTCCTAATGTATTCTTTTGTGTCAGGTAACATTGCTTCAGTGAAGAGAGAGGACCATATACTCTTTAGATGGAGCCCCTAGCCTTTTAAACAAGTCAGATTCAGAGGTATTTCCACAGAAGCCCAGACCCTGTTCCCTGATGCTCCTTGCTGCCTTATTATTACTTGACAGCTCGTCTCCCTGAGGGGACTGTGAATATTTTGCCAACAGCCATCCCAACCACTGTCTCCAGACAAAAGAAAGTGGGGTCTTTGATGCATACACTATGAATTCAAATCTTTGGGATTTCTCGGGAGATAGGTACCAAAGGGGTTAGATGAAGCCTGATTTTTGGGAAAAAAAAAAAAAAAGTTACCTAAAGGTTTTTGCTACAGGTACTGAATCCTTTGTATCTATTTTAGCATTAAGAGGTCAAATATTTGGCAAGTGGGGAAGAACAGACAGGAGCTCTGGCTTTGTCCTGGTGCAGTGGAACATAGGGTCTTGTCTTTCAAATATCTTAAACATCTGATAAGGTACCCCTTCTGCTCTGAAACAAAGATCTATTTCCTTCAAGCTTACCCTACAACTATTACTTACTACTGTCTCCATCACATTTTTATATGGTTTTGCAGTAGCATTGCAGCTTAAATTACTTAACTGTTCTTGCATTAATTGGTAATTTTCTGTGGTCAGAATAATTTACTTAAACACTGTGTTATGTTTGTACTGAGACCAAATACAGGAAATTTTATAGTGGCATTGAAACAAAATCAGCAGGTGTGATTATCATGATAACTACACCCCCGGGTTCTTAGAAGCACATGGCTGCATCTGGTCCATAGTTATCTCTCCAGGGGTGAGATTATTTCATGATAACCACGCCGCCCTAATGGCCCATTGCTTAAGTAGTATTCATGACCCTTATTCAGAATCTTGCCTATATTGAACAGACTGAATTTCTCCCCCACCCCAGCTGCCTCTACTTTTATGTCTTTAATGTAATTCTTTCTTTGTTCATTTCTATTCATTAAAGAGAAGCATTTTATATAAATGCAGAATGCATTGTCTTTAATGCCAGAATTGCAGATGAGTAAAATGTATGGTTTGGATCAAAACAAGCATTTATCTAGATTCTAGGTATAGCAGAACTGATTTTGTGTCACACATCTGGTGGAACCTGACTGGCGTTATTTGCTGTGAAAGTATCAATTCCAGAAAAAGGACTTTTCCAGTGCTCTGAATGAAAAATAATGATTTTTCCCTTCCAATTGTATTGTTGCTACAGAAGGTGTAAAGAAATGAGAGCAGGAGACAGAGTTTCCTATCCTTTCTCACCTTGTAGTCATTGACAATCAGTGTGATTAGCAATTAGACTGAGAATACTGTAAAATGTTACGGAGGAAGAATTCCAGAATTCAAAGAACCAAGGGCTGGGCGATGCAGATAAAAGTTTAATGCCACCCTTGCAATTTCTGTCATCATCTGATTCCTGGTACATATCTTCAGCTGTGTCAGGGCTCTCTTAATATATTTAGTGTCCTGTGTCACTTAATTAAATCTGGCTAACAATGTGCAACTGTAAACACTGCATAAACACTTAAGAAAAAAAGAAAGAAAATAAATACTATAAGGTGAAGGAAATATTTTTATGTTTCATATAATAGATTATTGTGCCACTTCCCTTTAAAGGTTAATGTATTTTCCCAGCAGTTTAAGTTGAACACAGAGGCTTAGAAATAGAGAAAATAGCAGGAAAGTGAGTGTTACCAAGTAAAAAACAAAGGCTTTCTTCCTCTAATGGGACTCAAGACACCACTAATGTCATCTGGTTTAGCTGATAAGGTAGGCACCAAGATGGTGAAATGGATTCAAAAGAGGAATCTTTCTTTATCAGGCACGTTCAACTTTCATTTTTGGTTTTTTTTTTTCTTCCATAGAAATAAAAAAGCTAAGATGATTACTTTTCACAAGGTAGTAATCATTCAGTGAGTTAAACCAATATTTTATTTTTTAAATTGAGGGGATGCCATAAGATATTTCTTAATTAATTTCATAATTCCTAAGAGCAATTAAAAGGATTATTGTGAGAATGACTGTTGTAATTTAAATCAATTTTAGTACATAAAGTCATTTTACCACTGTATCCTCTCTCCCTAGCAACAGTGGATCAGAGCATGACAGGGAAGTGAAATATGCCCACTGCATTCAGACTGGGTGAGCACAAATTAGAATGTTTGAGTGCCTGAGTCTCACACCTCCATTGACTCTGAACAATACTTCTAGACTTTTCTCTTCCAGGGTTTTCATGTTTTTAAAACTTTCTATATTTTACAAATAGGATCCAAAGCAAAGATATTTTCAGGTAAAAGATAGAATCATAGAGTCATAGCATATCCTGAGTTGAAAGAGACCCAGACAGATTATTGAGTCAAACTCCTGGCTCTGCACAGGATCCCCCCAAGAACCCCATCCATTTGCCTGAGAGCACTGTCCCAATGTTTCTTGAACATTTGGCAGGTATGCTGCCATGACCCCTTCCCTGGGGAGCCTGTTCTAGTGCCCAGCTGCTCTTTGGGTAGAAAACCTTTTCCTAATATCTAACCTAAATCTCTCTTGACACAATTTCCTCCCATTCCCTAGAGTCCTATTGCTGGTCACCACAGACAAGAATGAGACTGGTGCCTGTCCCCATGTTTCATCTTGTGAGGAAGTTGTAGACTGCAGTGAGGTCTTCCCTCAGTCTCCTCTTTTTCAGGCTAAAAAGGCTAAGTGACCTCAGCAGCTCCTCACACAACTTCTCCTCTAGAACCCTTATCATCTTCAGAACCTTCTTTGGACATTCTCTAACAGCTTTCTATCCTTCTTGTATTGTGGCACCTAAAACTGCCCCCGGCACTCGAGGTGAGGCCGCCTCAGTGCAGAGCAGAGTGGGACTATCCCCTCCCTTTCCCGGCTGGCGAGGCTGTGCCTGATGCTCCCCGGGACACAGCTGGCCTTACATTCACTCATTCACACTGGTGGTTCATGCTGACCAGGACTCTCAGATTCCTTTCTACAGCATTGCTCTACAGTGTCTTGTTCCCCAGCCTTTGTGTACATCCAGGGCTGCCCCGTCCCAGGTGCAGAATCCAGCACTTGCTCATGTTGAACGTCATGGAATTGGTGATTACCCAGCTGACTAATTTGTCGAGGTCTCTCTGCAGGGCCTCTCTGCCTTTGAGAGAGTCAACAGCTCTTCCCAATTTAGTATCATTGGGAAATTTACCTAGTCTACCTTCAAGTCCTGTGTCTGAGTTGTTTACAGAAATATTGAAGAGTACTGGCCCTAAAAAGAAGCACTTTGGAGCTAGTGACTGAAACATGGAATTTATATTTTCTTGTCCTTTTTTTATGAAACATTTTGCAAAAATTATAAATGAAAAAGCTAGGAGGAGTGGAATATATGTTATGGATGGAAGCCACAGAACACAAATGTTCTGCTACTTTAGTACTAATTTTTAACATTAACCAGTAATGTAAAACTTGGAAACAGAGAAGCAATAAGCTTTTAAGCAATTTACTTCTACTCCTAAATTTTGCAGCAACACATCTACTCAAGAGACAAGCAACAGCAACACTGTAGTTCGTTTTCTTTCTTAACTTCAGGAATCCCAGCTCACTAACCCCTAGAGAGCTCAGTGAATAATTTAATTCTCCCTCTAGAAGGGAAAAATGCTGAAATCCACAGACTTTTCCTCTTAGAACATCTAAAAAAAATTGTCTTCCCATGCAAGTCATAGTTTTGCTTCTCAGGCAAACCTGTCTAATATAGCTGTGTGTCACAAGGTATACAAATATAGCCTTAACTTCAAATATTCCAGGTAACTTCATTGTGAACATTTCTTTAATAAGAGTTTTGTAGAAGAAAGGGAAAACTGTGTTTATCTCTTTTAACTTTTCCCGTCAGTTTTATTAGTAAATGCCTCTTTTCCCTAAAAGATCTTGAATTAGTGAGATATAAGAGAACAAATAGAGACATTTAAATAAATTCATTAAACTCTGTTATTCTCTAGCTGAATAATACTTGAGCAATTCTTAGTGATCAACAAAGAGAGAGGTACTTCCAAAGAAAACATGACCTCCTATTCATGACATGGGATTAAAAGTGTAGAATTAAATTTTTCATTCCTAATTTGTAAAATAAATGGAAAGGAATTTCTCCTGTGTGACATAATAGAAAAATAATATCTATTTTTCACATGCCATCTGCAGAAGCATATTATACTACTTTTCTTAATTTTATTCTGCTCAGGAAAATATACAATCTTATGCAGAGCTTTCACCATGTGAACTGTCCCATAGGACCTGAAATTATATAACTTTAAAAGATTATTTGTATCCTTAAATCTAAACTTATTTTAATTGTTTACTTGAACTGCGATCATGCTGCTTATGATCATGTAAAATACTGGGCTTCAGGGTTTTCGCATGTCACTGACTTTATCTATGAAAACATTTTTATAACTGAAAATGAGAGTTTTACAGAAGAACCCAGAGTTCCTTTTCACTTTTTTTGTAATTGTCTAAGAAATGCTAACTAATCTAGACTTATAATATTGGAATCACCCAGTTATGTCAATGAGATCTGTAACAACAAATTTCATTGTACAAAAAGAGTCCTTAGGGTCTTTTTTTTCTTCGAGATATCATTAATCCTTCTTTGTATATGTGTTAATGGAAATTTTCTTCCTTCTACAAATAATATTTATATAAATAAATTTCTGTAGTAAATATGCTAACTTTTGAAGGAACATTTATATTTAAAATAAATATAATTATTATATTCTCAGTCTCTTAAGTAAATTTTGTGTAGCTTCTTTTCAAACAAGGAAAAAATATTCTTGTTGGAATGCAAGCAAATGTTTTCAAAGAACAGAAAGCATTGAGAGCTGTGCAGTATTTTTGCATCTCATTTGGAATTACCAAATTAAACAAGGAGAAAAGAATTGCCTTTTCCTGTTTTGTACAGAGCTGTTTCACATCATAGTAAGTGTAGCACAATTAGAAAAGAAGAATAAGTCATGGGAAAATAAGGATGAAAACCACTATTAACAGGTCTGAAGAAATTAATCCTACTTATAAATGTCACATGATAAAACTTGGCAAGTAGATGAAGGGAGGGGAGCTTCAATATTAATTCATCATTATTTTGAATAGGAGTGTTAGGCTTCCCTCTTTAAAAATTGGGCTGTGACCAAACTTTAAATAATGCTCTCTGTGATTTATATCTGTGATTAAAGTATATAGCAATCCATTCACACACATTTGGTTATCTATTTTATTTTATATCTCTTTTTATAAATAAGCTATCTCGTTTAAAAAATACTTTTCAATAAATCTGTACATTTTGTAACTTAAGAAAAATCCTGCTTTAACAGTGGCAATAATACCACTGACAATAAAACAGAAATTATAATGTCTTGCTTTAATTCTCTCTCATCTGGGTAGAGCTATTAAAAAAAACCCAAACCATTTATTTGTAATATTTATGTATTTTCTGAGTCTGTGACAAATTGTAAGTATATCATGCATAGCATATTTCATAACTATTAATATCTTGTTTAATAGCTAAGTGAACAGTAAGAATGTCTTCTTGAAAAGCAGATTGTCCTTTCATGAGACACATCTTAAACATATAAAAATTTTGTTTATTAAAAACTTTGGAAAAAATCTTACTTTTTTTTTTTTTTTAAAAAAACCCCTAACATATTTGCTAATTTAAGTAAAATATTTTGAAAGGAGTCACTGAACTGTGTGTACTATTATAAATTCTGTCCTGTGTAGATATTTATGGTAAAGAGAAATAGCATCACTGCAGTTTCAATGGCGAATTGTCTTGGCACTAGTAATACTTACAAATAACATCTCCTTCCAAATAGAGCACATGTTTTTTGTTCCTTAGATAATTGAGATGACAAACTTCATGAAATGATAGGTTATAATTCCTGATACTCATACTGCTCAGTAATGAAGCCATTTATGTATAATAAAGCAAGACCATTTAGGCTGCCAAATGGAAAAAACCTTATAAGCATGAAGCCCCCATCTAGTAACAGAGTAATTCATTTTCTGACAATGGTTAAGAAACTTCTTTTATGTATCTATTGAAAAGTCGATGGCCTCTACCCTCAAGAATGCTGAGAAGAAACAATGCAATTATTCTCAGTGAAACAACATGACCAAATATCTATTCAAAAGGAAGATACTTTTAACAATAGAGTTTTAACAAAAAAAATAGGAGCTGAAAAGTTTTTATATGTAATAGAGTGTTTGGATTTATTAAAACAAACTTTTCGTCTCTTTTTATAACTGATGAAACTATCTACCTGTGATATGAGGACTATCTAACTATCACCTACTGCATATAAAGTAGCAGATTGGCTATTCATCAGCTAAAATATGTAATGAAAAATCTCAGGAAGAAATGAGGCCAAACAGAAAATGACAAGAGCTCATTATGAATCCAGAAAACAATAAATGAGAGTGTCCTCCCTCTTCCATTTATTTAGAGATAAGGGATTTTTTAACAGCCTTTGTAGCTGATCCAGGTCATTTCTCTGACCTTCTTCTCAACCCAAAATCTCTGTTCCCAGATCAGTCTTGTTACTCTAAGAGAGCAGAAGCTAAGGACAACTCTCTCCTTCCTCCCTGTGGAACCAGCCTGAATCTGCACAGCCAGTTTTCAGATCAGCATGCCTCCACCATTTGATTTTAGAGACAATCAGAAGAAATGAGATGGAGTTGTAAGAGGCTACTTAATAAGAGTTTTCTCTCAAGGATCTTGAATGGGCTATTTAGATTTTATATGGTTAAGCACTAAGAGCTTCTTTACTTAAACATGAAGTCATTTAGACCACTTATTTTTGGAAAGGATGTAGAAGCCAAGCCAAAATGAAAATAGTGGAATTAAATTCACATCTCATTCATTTTTCACTCATTATGATGTTTCTTTTGAGAATTGACTTGCTTATTTTTTGATTTGTAAAAGTTAGGGATATTTTTTTCAAAATGATGAAGGTAACTTACAATGACAATCTTGTCAATATCTTGCCCATTTGTAAATATTCTAATTATCAGGATTATAGTGAATAGGTATCTACAATTTACAGAAATAAGGTGTGCTAGTTTGTGCTGGGATAGAGTTAATTTTCTACTTAGTAGCTTGTGTGGTGTTGTGTTTTGCATTTGGGACCGAAGGAGTGTTGACAACACTGGGATTTTTCAGCTGTTGCAGAGCAGGGTTTACACAGTCATGGTCCTTTCTATTTCTACCACTGTCCCACCAGTGAGTAGTCTAGGGGTGCACAGGGAGATGTGAGGGTACACAGCTGGGACAGCTGACCTCAACTGTGCTACACTGTCTGTTATCATGCTCAGCAAGAACAGCTGGGGGAAAGAGGGATGAAAGGGGGCCAGTTTGGACTTCCTGTATTTCTCTTCCCAAGTAATTGTTACATGAGTTGGTCCCTACTGTCCTGGAAACGGCAAAATATCTCCCTGCCTTTGGGAAAGAGTAGATGAATTTCTTATTTTCCTGTGCAGCTTTTGCTTTCCCTATTAGACTGTCTTTATCTCAGGCCGTGAGTTTTCTCACTTTTACCCTTCCAGTTCTTTTCCCCATCCCACTGGAGGGGGAGCAAGAGAGTGGTTGTTCCATGCTTAGCTGCCTACCAGGGTTGACCACAACATGAGATGACAGACTTGCCTAGAGGTAAAACAACAAGCAAAACAGTGTTGTATTTGGGTTTTGGTTTCTTGTTTTTAATTTTGGAATTTAAGCAAAGCAAATGATTGTTTGTGTACTCCTCTATTAATTGTGGGTTTGGATTCTATTTTCCTTTCTCTAATATTAAAATTGATAGTCATTATCTTTTTGGTTTTTTCTGTACCATTGAGTCCCAGTTGAATGAAGACAAGTGTGGAAGGCCAAAATTTTGCTGGTCACGAAATTAAACCTGTCATAAGGAAGAAGTAGTAAGAACTGAGCTATAGCTCCTAGAGAAGGTACCCAAACATAACTTTGACTCTTTGAGTGTTGTAAAATGAAATATGACACCTTATAAATTGTATGATTGCCTTTAACATTATGCTGCACTGTTATTGTTTTTATATTTACCACTGAATCTTATCATATCTCTGCCAGGCTGAAGATTCCACCACCAGTTTTCTTTACAATAATGCAAGTATGATCAAGCCAAGGCTATTCTTCTATTAAACTCATGGATTTTTTTCATTACAAAACATATTTTTTCAATCTCACAGTCACTCTCTTTCTTATTCTCTTCCAAAAGTTTGTTCATTTTACTTTTAAATCAGAACCTATTGATTGTTTACATAACAAGAGTATGACTATGAAAAAAGGTAATTTTTTGTAATTATTGTTCTCAAAGAGAAAATATAAGCTAAGTTTGGTAGCTAAAGTTCTCTTTAGAATACTCTCAAATAATTTCTGTCTCCTCTCAAAATCTAAAGTTACTGCTACAATAAGAAAATTGTTAACTAACTGAGGCAGCAACCTTGAACTCACTTAAAAGATTTCTTCATAATTTCAAAATATAATTTTTAAATAAATAAAAAGATTTAAAATCCTTTTATATATACTCTTTTCCATCCTCAGTAGGGGAGAGAAATACTTGTTTAATATGTCTGTATTTTGTAAATGTTAATAACCATATAAAACTGACTCTTCAGCACATTTCTGGTCTTTAAGTGGTTTTAATAAGAAAGTAGTTAGTTGTGGGGGTCTTTTGGGATTTTCCTTCCCTAAAAATATTAGAAACAGTTAATAAATCTGGGAGTTTTGAAGTTATTTTGAAGTTCAGCTAATTCAGCCAATGTCTTTATGAAGTCAGTTTAGATGTTTGAAATGATATCTTCTGGCCTTACATTCTGTGAACCTATGACACAAAATATATTTTAAAAAAACACCACATCCAAACTCTTGAAATAAGACATTATATAGATTTTGCTTGGTTTTGACAGGAAAAAGATATACAGTAAATCTATAAAAAAAATCAGAAAGGTACTTTTTATTCAGTGATTATTACCATAGCTAGTCCATGTTATATGGTCTTTCAAGACTGTTTGATACAGGCAACTTTGAACTTAACACACACTTATACACAAAATATAAAAGTAAGACTTTTTAAAAATGTGTACTTAAATGTAGATAACTTGGAATATAGCAGCAATGTTATAGTTTCAGGATCATTATTGATCAAAAAAAAAAAAAGTTAGGTGGAAATTGTTAATATACTTTAAGATCAGAGGGAAAAGATCTTGTCCCTGGAAAATCTCAGTAAGTCTCATACTTCACCCGATTGTAAATACATAGTAAGTCTTTACCTTAAATCCCATGCCCTCATTTCATAAAGCTGTGTTAAACACTGAACATAAATGCTTTTTTGAATTAACCACTCCTGCAAGTGGGAATGCACAGTTGTAAAAGGGAAAAGGCCAGACACATTGAATTTTGAAATTAATCAAAGATAAGTGAGGGATAGAATGCAGTCTTGCTCTCCGAAAGGTGGCATTGCCTTGTAAACTGTGTATTCCACAAAAAAAGATTATTGTAACTGATCCAAATTGCAAAAATTTCCCTGTATGTGATTGTAAACTACTTATAATGGTATTACTAGCATTCTTCTGAACACAACTTGGTATTTACATATTGTCTTCTGTCATCTGAAGTTAATAGAGATCTTCTTTACTGTAATTTTCCTATTAATAAGAATGCCGTGCTTCAAGTTATGAAAGGAATAAAACATTTTTGGCAGTCTTCCATTATTTTTCAACTATGGTCTTATTCCTTGTGAAAAAGTTATAAGATATTTGTAGAAATTATATTAACAGTAAAACCAGCATTTTTTTGAGGTCATGTCTGGACTTCTGTATAGGTGAGAATGGTCTTCAAGTGCATTTGACATGGCCAGCAATGCTGAATTAAATAAAAGTGCTGTCTGGAGCAAAACATTCCAGAAAATGGGTTTTGTAAGTGGTTGTTGCAAAATGAACATAATCCTACTAAATTTTAGACTGCTAAATCCATACTTGTAATTTTGGCAGTAATTTTTGAGTCATGCTCGTCACCGGGACAAGTTACTCACATTTCTTTTATAGTCTACTTCCTCTAACTACCAGCATCCTATAAAGCATGTACTTTATAGTGTTCTGTTTAAATAGCTGGATTTCAGAGTAAAATAATCTGAATTATTCTTATTTTCTAGCTTTATGGCTGAATTAGTCCTAGGTTAAAGCTGCTTTATTCTTATAACTTCAATTTTCCTAATATTTATCAGAAAATCATAAGTTTCAAAATAAACTGACTTGGCTGTCTCACTCCACCTGTTGTGGGCAGAAAGGTTTAAGATCCAACTAGATTTTTTTTCCTTTAAGTCCTTTTTCATGAAACTATAGAAGAGAGCTAGCATCTAAACATCACAGAGCACTGAGGACAAAAAAGAAGCTTTAGTGGAAATTCATCTCTAAAAATGAATGGATGGGTGTAATTCTACTTTAGTATGGCCACTGGAAACTAGTAGAAATTTGTCTCCTTTATTCTTTACAAATTCTTTATTCTTTGCAAAGTATATCACAATTGGTACATATCAATGCTTCTCAGTTTAAGGCTGGTAGCTACTTCAGGGTCTTAATCTTTCAAGACAGTTAAATTAGTCAATATGCTGCATTTTCTGATTTAAATAAGGTTTTATCACTGATTCCCATCATGAATGCAGGAGCTGACAAAGTTTATTCACACTTTTTGAGTACATTGAACTACTATTGCTTTGATGATAAACTGACTATTACTGCATTTGTCTGTGATTTTAGTTATTTTGGATGTTTCTTTTTTTGTAACTGTGGACTTTTTTTGATGTCTTAATGAATGGCAATTTCAACTACTGAGAACAGCAGCAACTCTTTAGAACATACAATTAAATATCTGCTTTGTGCCTATGACTATTTTTGCCATCATTTCTATTATGAAAGCTGAAAGATTGACCTTTGAATGCTGCAGTGCCATTTCATCAACAGTGAGATTAAAACATAATTGCGTACAGTACAGGAAAAATTCTCTATTAAGAAAATTAAAACTGAGGCATTACAGATAAACTGAAATTCTAAGAAATAAAAAAATTCTTTCTCCTATACCTGTGTTAGACACATCTGTTAGGGAAGAAAGAAGCAGGGTGGACTTCCAAGGTAGACTAGTTTTATTTGGTAACTGAAATCTTTGAAGAGTGCTTCAAAATGGATTCTGAACATTGGTAGGCAAAAAGGAAAGTCTTCTTTTCCATGTGTTGTGTTTACTTATGAGAAGATGATCAAAAATTTCCAATAATAAAGGCTTTAAATGCTCTTTTTAAAATACAACTGGACTGCACATGAATAGCTGTGGCTTGAAAAACGAGAAAGTAACCAGTATAGAAACTAGAGCATGACAGCTACTACTCTAATTCTCTTTTTTCAACCCAGCATACCACCACCTTTTGAAAGTATCCAAAGAAACAAACAATCCAATGATGAGGTTCATTTAGAGTCATGAACACTTCTTCATAGCAAAGAGTGACCTCTCCATTTACAAATACGTACAATGAAGCAACTGATATAGATGAATCAGAAGTGCATAAAAGCATAGGGATAGAAATGGATGCTGAATACTGAAAAAAGACAAAATGGCTTAAGAGAAGTGAGGAGAAGAGTAGGTGATGAATGATATATGCTCATCTTTAAAAGGACCAAAAAGAAGGACATAAGTATTATACATGCTTATTTTTATCCCTATTGTGTTGCTTGTGTTTATTTCCACATTTCTCAGCTTTGGCACTTGAAATTTCAAGGTCTTTGAGACAAAAAAGATTTTTCCTATGTGTTTAGAGACCGTCCAGTGCTTCATAATACTATCATAATCTATTTGATAGATATATATTTTTAATGTATTTTTTGTTCATTTGCAATATGCTTGCCAGAAGCAGAAGTTGGTATATTTATAGATAATAATTGGGCAGAAGGTCAAAAACATTATCTAATGTAACTTTTTTCATCTTTAATTAAATTCCATTTGCATGCACTGCAGGAATAGCTACAAAATTAAGTTAAATAGTTCTGTATTTTAATGTTTATTAGTAGAAGGTCATGATGACAACAGCCCCCTTTTGCAAGATTAGCAGTTTTAGTCCACAAACCAGTAGATGCTTTTTATCAGTTTCAATTCTTATGTGTCCAAAGTTTTCATTTTTGTCAAAGCACTATAGTGATTGTTGATAAGAATATTAGCCAGCTGCCTCTTGCTCTTTCTTCATGAGGTTATACAATTCTTTATCATCATAAGCAGATACAATGACACATTGTAGGTCAAGAATAAAAAAACTTAATTGTAACCCTTTATCATATTTCTTATTAGATAAGCAGATTAAGAGTTCAACAGTCAAGATTTTCTCCAGTGCCTATCACTGTGACAAATTACTCCTGAATAAAGTCAAGACAGGCAAAACAAAGGGCCAAATCCAGCTTCAATACAGTAAACTATATTTTCTTATGATTTCTGAGTTGAAAGTATGGCTTTATAGCAAGTACCTTGTATCTTCTAAATCTAGGAGTGAATACATTTGGTATTCTAATTTCTAAGTGCTCTACAATGCAAGGGTTTTTGTTTTGTTTTCCCTCTTGTAGGTTTGTCTGGAAGCATTGAGTTTGCTTTTCCCTAGCAACAGAATTTGTAGTATTAGTGGCAATATTACTAGTATCTTTGGATATTTGCATTGTAATTGTTTCATAGGAAATAGGTCTTGAAAAATCCTTGAGAAACTGTCTAATCCATACCTTGCCCCAAGGCAATGAAATCATTCCTATCAGATATTTGTCTAATTTGCTTTTTTAAATCCCCAGTTTTACAGAGTATACAATCGTCTCACTTAAACTAGTGCTGAACTATCCTTACCGTCGGCAAATACTTTTTTTGATATCCAGTACTGTACCTTCCTTGATTTACTTTTACCTGTTATTCCTTGCCTTAGTCTCATGACAGGGAGCTCATCCTTTTCTCATTTTCAGTTGTGTGATCTTGGTACCCTCAGCATTCTCTTCCCCAGACTAATCAGCTCCAAATACTCCTGTCTTTGTAGTCATCTATCATTATTACCATTCTGCACTGATCTCCCACTAGTTAATTCTGTTTTATCTTTTCCAAAAGAATGATGACTTCAGTGGGATAAAAAGCTCTAGTATATGCTTTATCAGCACTGAGCAGACTAGAGGACACACTTCAAGTGTCTTTCAAGCAGTTCTTACCAGTCTTTTTCTGCAATAGTGCTTTGTTAAGCCATGCCTCAAGGTTTACTCTGATTTCTACATTTAGACTTATTTTGTTCTGGGTCCTCTTTACTTAAGCATCCACACTGTACTCATATGGGATGAATGTCAGTATCCCTTTTTCCTTTAAGCTGTCCAAACATTTCTCCATAGAACTCTATGTTTGACTGAGTATGGGACTCTTTCTGTAATATTCATGGAATCATAGAATCATAGAGTCATGGAATGGTTGGGGTGAAAAGAGCCTTAAAGATCAACTGCATTGCCATGGACAGGGACACCTAGATCAGATTTCTCCAAGCCTCAGCCAGCCTGGCCTTGAACTTTTCCAGGGATGGGGCATCTATGACTTCTCTAGGCAACAATATGTAATGGTCTGCAATAAGTCTTGCTGTTTCCATATTCCAGAGTATATGTCTAGTGCTATACCAGCAGGGCTTTCTTATCATGAAATCTAGTATGGAACTACTAGATTAAGATTCATAACAAGATATAGTCTAATAAAAATATTGAGTCAGAAAACTGCTGACAAGAGTAGATAACTGATCTAGAAAGGCCTATGGACTGAGAAATTGAAAATGTTCAAATGCCTTGTAGGAGGTATGTGTTTGGGAAAACACAATAAGGACCCTTTCACACCTGCTAAGTTCAGCAGAAAGGAGGGGAAAGAGCCACTTTATTTACATATGTTACATTCTTATAGAATTTTCAACTCCACAAGGGATTGGAGAACATGTTGCTTCCTTCTCAATCCCACTGGAGAAAAAAGATGCTCATTAAAGTTTCTTATCACAAAATGAATGAAAAACAGAAAATACCGTTAAGTAAACATTAGCTATTATTTACATTAAAACTGTGTAAGAAAGAATTCCGACTCCAAGGTTAAAACAGAAGGCTTTAGCAAAACCCAGGGCAACATCGGTACTAGACATGTCAAGTGTTACTGAGTGCTATATTCTAGACTGTTCAAGAAAGGACTAGGCACAGATGGTGACCATGAATCTGTTGCCCAGGCATGAAGAAATCACTTTGGAGTGAGAACAAAGATGTTACAGACATTTTCTACTCATGCTGCCTAAAAAAAAAGCAATAGCTGACTTGATGTAGTGCTGAAAATATCCTGTATAGGCTGTACTTGTTTCCTCCCAGAGGTTTGTACAACTAGCACTATGACAGCATGATTCCATGAATCTATAAATGCTCAGCTAAGACCAGGTCATAACTGAGGAACTGCTGCTTGGCCACTCATCCTCTAGATCACTTTTCTTCAGCTTCCTGCTTCTCACAGTAGCACTTTGAACTTTTCCATCTTGATGGACATCTTATTTATTTCAGTGAGACTTCCTCATTTGTCACAATAATTTTGCATTCTAACCTTTCCCTTTAGAAGGGTATCCTTCCCAGCCTGTCAACATGTGTAGACTAACCAAGATGCACTGCAGATTCATCACTCAAGTAATTAAAAACCAAATTCTGCCAAAACAAGAAAAAGTCCTGCAATAACCCCTCCAATTTGATAAAATCCCATTTTGAGGCAAAAATTTTTTTAAATACACGTTCAATATTGTGTTCTGTCTAATTACAGTTTTCTTTGCATCAGTCTTATGGATATGTCTATGCAGGTAAATAGAAGGCGGGGAAAAATTCCTAACAAAATGTAATGGATTGACATGTGTCAACACTTCTTGGGGGTGCGTCCTTCTACAATAATAAGGAGTATGCTTCCAGATGATCTTCCCCTAGCTTACTCTGTGCTGTGAGAGAGAGCCATCAACACATCAGTCACTTTGGAACCTGGGCTTTCTCAAGTGAGTTCTGAGTACTGAAGTTCAGGCATGTGATTCACTTTATTCACTATACAACTGATAGTTCTGTCTCTGTTCTTAAGCCAGAACTTCTTCAGGCATTTGACTGGGGACATAAAAACATAAGAGACTTGTGATATACAGATATGTGGTAAAAGCTCACCTGTGGGGCACAGAGACCGTGGCAGGAGGGGGGCCCAAATAACACCTTGCGTCAGCTACACTGAGGATCATCACAGATGCCACCAGCCCATTGAGCTTTGATTTCCACAAATTCCCGGAAGAACAGGGGCACAAGCACACAAATTAAGGCTTCAAAGAAAGGCATGTCCTGTCCAGTTCCCTCCCATAGCTTTCTCAGGACAGCATAAATAAGTTCAAAAGTCCATTTGTGAAACACATCGAATCACAGAATGGCCTGGGTTGGAAGGGACCTTAAAGATCATCTAGTATCACATCAAAGTGTGTCAATTCTTCAGGAGTACATTTTACACTAAGGACGGTCACTGTTTACAGTGCAGGATACATTATGGGATGCAGGGGAATTTTGGAATTGCACAGGACTTATTAATAGAGGGGAAACAAAAAGTGGGAGGAACTAGGTGAATTGGGAAGGGAAATGTGTGAATAGAATAATATGGGGATGAAAAGGGCTGGTGGTGATTAAATAGTTTGGTATGCTTGTCTGTCCATGCTCTCTGCCTAAGCACTGTGATCTGTACACCTTTTAAAATTCCTTTCTAGCTCTTTCCTTGGCTGAGGAGCTCTATTTCATGTGTCTGCATGTGTGTGTATCTCAAGGTGAGTGCCAGAAACTGGAGTGGCACCTTGGGTTGTAGAGGTCTGTCACACCAGCACCTGGAGCGAGTGAGGTCTGGGTGTCAGCAGCTGGGCTGGACCACAGGCCGGAGGGTCTGTATGCCTGGGTGGCAGCCAGTGGGAAGACCCAGGTGAGTGACAAAAAGAGCCAGGCAGAGGCAGGTGGGACTCTGCCCAGAGCCCTATGCCTGTATGTGAAGGAAAAAGGTGTGACTGTGTGAGTGAGTGTGTGGATATCAAAGACTGACCAGGGTGAGATGGCAAGAAAGTGAAATGGCCTCAGGGTGGTTGGAGGGTCTACAGGCAAGACCGTGGGAGGCGCTGACTACTGGGAGTCCTGGGGAATACAACTGGACCCTGGTGGTGTCCAGGTAGGATACCCACTGACTTTTCTGTGTGTATGTCTGTAAGAAAAAGAACTCAGAGGCTTTAGTTCCTCTGGGGAACCAGTAGAGTCCCAGACAGCTCTTTGCATGTGTGTGTGCATGTGTGTGTGCACGTAAGAGAGCAGGCCTGGGCCTCGAGGGCTCAGATGCCCACATGCCAGCAACTGAGGGGACTGTGATCCAGGGACTCTATGTATGTATGTATGTATTTTTATATATATATATTAAAAACCCCACTAACAGACCTTTGTCCTTCACAGCCAGAGAGGGGAGCAGGATGAAGCTGCTGGTGCTGTGTGTGTTGATGTACATGACTGCACGTCAGTGCTCAATGGCCAGCTTTTCCTGTGTGTGGTGCACACACGTGCTCCGTGTGCACGTGCCTGATGGGACTGCAAATCTTCAGCCTTGCCCCTTGTTGAACCCAGGGCATGGAGCTGCAGCAGCACAGTTTTTCTGGGACTCAGATCTGGACTGATAATTTAGCCTAGAAACAGGTACCTGTGGATGTTTGCGGTGCATAAACCTACCCAGCAGTGACTGAACATTCTGAATTTAAAGAAACTTTCTAATTTACCCATACCCATATCCTGAGTCAACTGTTCTGTTAGAAACAATCAAAAATTAAGTGAAATAAAATTCCCTGAAATTTGATAATGCAGATGACAACTTATGCACATCACATTAGATATATCAAATAGAGCTATGGCCTCTCTATAATCTTCTTTCTTCTTTGTGTAAAGTAAATTAATAAACCACAACATCCAATAATCAAGATATTAAGGAAAGCCAAGGCTAAAGGATATTGTGTTCAAGAACTGGTTACTGTTTATCTAACTCTTTGCTCCCTGAATGTCAATTCACATAGGATATGTATAAGAGAAAATGTACTGCTTCATTTGTTACAGCTAAATCCTGGCCATATTATTCGATTACTCATTTCAGGACTACTTTTTCCATGATATAGCCACCTTTTTTCCAACATATCTTAGATGTGTTTGCACAGCTGTCATTGTCTGTACTGCCTGAAGAAAGCTGACACTCAACTGCACTTCAACTGTTTTGTTCTTCATTTTAATTGGGATATTGTTACTGCTTCTATCTTTCCTCTCTCTTTTTTCCTCACTATTGTTCTGGCTGACATATTACTTGATTATGTTTTTTTTTTTTTTAATCTGGCAGATGTCTTCATCATCACCATCCAATTAGAGGACAGTCAGTGAGGATGTATGCAGACTAGAGACTAAGCACAAATTATGTTTGAACTATAAAATGCTTTCTGCAGCACCCACAGAATATCTCCTTGCAATACCACTGCAAATACTAAAGCACTCATGTATGTGTAGAATAGACCCCTGAAAATTTCAGCTATTTCTCTGAGATTCTAAAGCCATTATGTTCTCACCTAATGTTTGAAAACAAGCTTTGAATATACAGAGCATTATATAAAAACTTTTACATAAAATTACTGTTTTCTAATATTTTTAACATTTAGCATCCTCTATTGCAATAATTCCAACAGTATTTTAAGAAATTTTGCTTCTAAGAACATTTGTCTAGTACCTTTTCTTCCTGCACTGAATCAGCCAGTCTTTTTACAGGGTTTTATTTCAGTTTTGGAATTTATTATTCTAATCAATAAAACCAAAAACTTTATGAAAAATCTTCCAACCTGTTCCTTATAGTAAATAAAAATTCTGAAGGTGTTCAGCACTATGCCAGAGCAAGAAGTGAATCTGGCATCTCAAACTGCACCAACTTGGGCAAGATATGCTCTCTTTGTGAGGCTTCCTGTTTCTTCTAATTTTGTGTGGTTAATGACATAAATCTTTAAATGAAGTTATATAGGGAAAAAATAACCATTAAATCAACTCTTCAATCTAATAACTGTTGTTATTAAAGTGTATGCTTAGCATGCTATAGATATATATAGTATTACTTGTCACTGTAGAAACTGTATGAAGACAATGTAATTACTACATATATAAAGAATTGGAAAAGCATGAAAATGAAAGAAAAATGTGCTTATCTCATGCCATGACAAGCTTACTGAGGCTTTAAATGAATATATATATTTATAAAATTGCCTTTGACAATTCACAAGATCTGATTATGTGGCAGGATGCTCTGACAAAGGATTTGATTATATGGTGCACTGAGCTGTGGCTAGTAAATAATAACCTTCAATGCTCATGCTTCTACTTGTTATTGTTAGAAAAGTGGCACAATATTGAAAATTAGTAAGTGCCATAAGCAAATCAATTATTGAGTCAGGACAGCATGTACCATTTGGAAAACGTAAGTAGGATAAGCCATTTTATCTCTCCTGGAAGGAATTTTATAAGTGGCTGCATGTGAAGTGTAGATCCTTATGCATGAGCCATAAATGAGCCAAAGGGAACAACACAGGAAAACTTGTAATATATTAATTTAAAACCAAACAAACAACAAACAAAAAAAACCTAAAAAGCCAGATAAAACCCCCACTCAAACCCAAAACCTTCTTACCACTGTCCTAAACAACAAACTGTAAAGCATAGTGTCTAAAAGAATGACATAGTGAATGTCTCAGCTCTGGGGGTACTTTTTGACCTCATTGTCCCTTTCCCCTCTTCACCCTGTTGTCTAGAACCTCATTTCAACTCCACCCGAGGTCCTCAGATCCTCAGAGGAACTGGGAGGGGAGGGGGCTGCCCAAGGAGTTGTAAAATTTGAATAAATGTTAAATATACTCACAACATAATATTGCAATCCCCTTCTTTAGAGATACGCATGTATGACCCTCACAGAAAGGTTGGAGCATGGAGTCTGCAAACCTGTTGACTTCGGGTGGACCAAAATCCTACAAATCCTACAAAAATAAAGAAATTATGTTATATAAATGGAAACCTTCTGCCATCATGGCTCGTCATATCTCATCATACTTTACTTCATGCTTCTACTCACTAGAAACTCATTTAGAGTTCTATTCATACTACAGAATATAACAAAGGCACCAGTCAGGAGTTATCATACATGCTAGTAGGTACCATAAAGACACAGAAATCACAGAATCAAAGAATCACAGAATATTCTGAGTTGAAAGGACCCACAAGGATAATTAAGACCAGCTATTAAGTGGGCGGCCCATACCTGTCATTTCTTATCAGTTATCTTGTTGAACTGAATCATATGCATAAAGATACAGTACAGACTGATGATAGCCCCATACAGTTCTGCTTTAGTTATTTCGGATACTTTGAAAAGATGTCAGAATATTCCGTTTCCTATTTCAAAGTGTCAAATTGTATCTTATTAGAGAAACAGAAAACACTTGATTATACAAATAAATTGACACAAATTAAGAAGAAATTAGTAGTTCAGACAAACCACATTTTTAAAGGACATATTTCAAAATAGTGGGAATACATATTGACATAAAAAAATAAACATTGGAAATCACAACTGTTTAAAAAGTAGTTTAAAGAATTATATAATTTTGGGGTTTATGATTGATATTTTTTCAGTCTAAAAACAAAGCATGATTCACAAAAATATATTAAATATTTAGGCTGACACAACAATATTCTGAAGAAAACAAAATCAGTTTAACTGACTAGCCAGATCCACAAATTTTTGAAATGTATCTGCTGTCTTATCTCAGTTAATTTGACAATTTTGATTGCTTCCTCATGTATTCAAGAGTTTGCAGTAGCCTTTTGAAGCATTACCCAATTTTAGGTTTACAGTTTCAAAGATATCATACTTAGAAAGACTGCATGCAATAGCTGTACTAAAACAAACAATATTTTGTGAAGTATTTCCATTTATGGACTGAGTACAGCTTGGTTTTACCTGTGTAGAAAGATATGTGCATCACTCCATAGAGAAAACAAGATTAAAAATGGCCCAAGCAACAGAAATAAAAATAGCCCTAGATAATTAAGATAATCTCTCTGTAAGGATGGTTATAACTTGCACTTTTTTGTCCAGATATAGTCAGCTTCCAGGGAAACCAGTTGAAGGTTTTATGATGAATACTGCTTTGATCTTTAGGTCCCTAGATCATGTCCTCTTGTATATGAAAATACTGGGCAGTTTATGAGAAAAAAACCAAACCAATTTAGTGTTTGTCTCAGTATGTGAGAAAAAAACCAAGCACTATACATTTATTCTCTTTTTAAAATAGGATATAGTTTATGTTTTAGTTTATAGTTTTTATGCATATAGTTTTTAAATATTAAGATATGATTGTCTTATCTGTCAGGAAAAGAAATGTCTCTTCTATTGCTGGGTGATGTTAATATGCACAAAAGAATTTGTCATGGTTAGAAAGATTTGCAGATTTGATGCTAATGGAAAATAATAGAGATGAATCCATACTTTTTTTTTCCTCTTCCAGATACATGGCAAAAATTTGTAGTTTTTGTTTTCCTTGCTTCTTACTACTTTTTTACTTTGCCTGTAGGTTTTTGCTTTCAAGAAAAGCATTTGTATATGGCATTATTAATGAATAAATATGAGTGTAAAATGCTTAGCTTATATAGCTAGTCAAAATTCCTGTCCCATATTACACTTATTCCTACCTGTTCTTTATTACTTTTGGAACAGGTGGAGAGCACAGTATATTTCAGCCCTGATTTCATAAATACAGGCCACACTACTGTACTTTTAAGCAGATTAAAGCTGAAATAATGACATGCCAATATTTTTAACACCTGCCATGGTGCTAGCCATTGTTCTGAACCTACATATTACTCCATATAGTTGCATAGACATGCACAGACTTTGAGAAAAATAAATTGTATGATCCAGAACAGGTTGAAGGACCTTCCAATTGGAAATGGCAGGAATATGTATGATATATTATTCTTCCAAAAATATTAAAAATGGCTTTCTGACATTCATTGGCCAAATTGTAAGAATTCAATTTCAATTTTTAAAACTTCATTTTTTATAAGATTGAATTTTGAAAGAGAACCACTTTGATCTTAAAAAATAAGACCCTTGCTACTAGCCAAAACACTTCATTAGTTTCAAATATTTTTTCACATTTGTAAGTGAAATTATTTCTACACAACAGATTGAAGAACAAACCTGAGTGTACTTTCACTATGGCAGTATGTTGGACTTCAGGGAGCAGAAGCAGAGTTTGAATTTATAACTTATTATTTGGCTACTTTTTGAGAAGGAATACATCACATTTCTACTTTAAACAAAAGAGCAAATTTTGGAAATGCATCGATTTATCAAGTATAAGTAGCTACTGAGTTATCAATATACAAGATGCATAACCAGAATTCTCTTACCGATGAAGGTGAGACTAATTTCTGCACGAGTTGCCTAAAGGGTGGACTGTTAATAACTGAAGAAGAAAAGCGGGTTGGTACACAAGCAGCAGAGCAAAATGCTTGGTTACTGATGACAAGCACACTTCTTTCCTTAATTCTCCCTGACCATTTTACAGTGTGTGTTTTGAGAATCTTAGAGTGTCAGAAAACCAGCACATGGTCTCACTGACATATTTGAGCTAATGATTCACCTACACACACAAGCTGATCAGATGCCTATGTACATGTGTTGTATATGAGAGCTACTGTTGCCTATTACATAGTGGATAATTCTACATGCCTTTTTTTGAGATCTCCAATTCATATTGTTGACATACCTGGAACGAAAGAGAATTTAATCCCAAAATTTAGTTAAAACTCAGCAAGATATTAGTCAGGGACTGATAAATAAACCCATTAACCATCAATGCAATCACATCAGCCTCTTCTTAGTCTAAATGCTAAAAATTGTCTAATCCAAAAATTGTGCATATTACCCAAGCTCGAAAAACTAGAAATAGACATGAATTTTTCACTTTCCTCTTGAAGCTTGTTTTCAGGTATCATAGGGTCAGTTCATGAACTACCAGTACTATACTTTATAAACCAAATTTCCTAAAGAGATAATTTTCCTTTGATTTCTGTCCAAGTTGTGAAGCAAATTGTTATTGAACTCATAGCATGAATAGAATGGAAAAGAAGTCACACAGTTTATGAATCATGCTGTGAGCATATAAAAAATCCATTTGAAATCAAGGAGAAAGATGAGTGCTTAGCATATTAGAAAATCAGACATAGAAAGTGCAGCATTATATTTCAATTTTGGAGAAGAATATTATTTTGCTATTCACAACCAGCCTGTAATCAAGTTTCAGTGGTCACCATTGAGGGTTGGAGAACATCTAAGCATTTACTGAATCTGCTGTTGATCTGAACCAAACATTTAAGACACTGTATTAAATGCACGGGGCATTTGCAGTGCGTTATTTTCATTTACTTATTTTTGTTAGAAGTGGGAAACTGAGATGTCTTGACAGGCCTGATGTGCTAGAGAATAGAATAAGGACACTGGCATAAAGCAGCAGGGATTTGCCTGCCTTTTGTACTTTCATGTGAATGTTTCTTAAACTCCTGTCTGTTCTTGCAAGCTGCCAGGAAAAAATCCACATATCTAATGCTGAGAAAAACTCACAATACATTCTCTTTAAACATCAACAATCTTCTTTGATTGTAGGTTTTTAAATATTCTTTTCTTTCTTTGTTTTTTAACTTTTCAGGTCATGATGGCACTTCTGGTTAACATCTTACATTTTGATATGGTTTTATACTGGCATTTAGCAGAGCTTAAGTGTTCTGCACTTGTCAAAAAAATAAAAATCTGCAGTATATATGATTTTCTTAAGAAATGCCTGAGTATTGCCAACATCAGCAGGAAAGAGAGTGACAATGAAGTATAAAACAAGAAGAGTTTTTTCTTATAGGTTATCTTAATTTACTACAGTAATAAAAATAAAATGACAATATTTTACTTGAAATGAGGAAACATACGTCTTAATAGGTGATGGACCAAAGCAGTAATAATTTTAATCACAAAAGACACTTAAACAGCATGATCCCAGACAAATGCATTAGAATCTTTTACTGTGTTACTGGCTAAGCTTTTTTAGGTAGATTATTGTAGTGAGAGCAGATGGTCTCAGTTTATGCCTTTTGTTCTGCACAATTATTGATGTAGATGCTAATATGAGACAATAAGTGGGCTATTTTTTGTTTATAATTGACACTAAATGGGTAATATTGAGGAAGCATTATGAGTAGCTGACAGATTCAAATCCATGTAGTCCTTACTAAAAATCATGCAAGTTCAGAATGCTGTAGCCAAGTTACCACCACAATTATCCATATACAAGAGAAAGAAAACAAAGAATCAGTAGGGAAAAAAAAATCTTTACAGGGTATTTATGGTATGCAAAGTACCACGCACAGTACAATTTCAAAGAGACAGAGGTGGCGTTCAAGCATCCATCCATTTTCATGTACTCAGAGTTGCATATGCACCCTGCCATGGGGACGTGCTCTTCCCGCACAGTTGTTTTGGTTCTCTTTTTTACAAATACCTGCTGGTATACACAAGGTCAGTCTCTGTGAGCACCAGTTTCCACCCAGGAAGAACAAGTTTTTGCCCTATCAGGGCTGCATCTTCTTTGTATTTAATCAATTGCAAAATGAAATCAGTTCAGCCTTGATAATCAGCATTGTTATTTTCTGTCTTGTTTCAGAGTTGTTAATGGTGAGCAAACAGGCATCAGGAAGCCTAAAGGTCTTCTGTGCTTATTTGCTTTTTCAGTCCAGTGCATGGGTTTTTTTTTGGTTTTGTTGTTTTGGGGGTTATTATTTTGTTTGTTTTTAAGGCAGTGTTTAATCTGTACATCTCTCTTACTAGGAGTGAGAATACATTCCCTACAGATATAAGGAATGTAGTTTTGGAAGGTTTTAGAACCAGGTTTAACTAGCGTCTGTCAGAAATGTCATTGCGAGAACTGATCCTGCCTGAGGCGTGAGAGATGGACAAGATAATCTCTTGAGGTTCCTTCCAAGCCCATTTTTTGTGATAATGTATTGTATGAGGTTTGGACCAGGAAAAAACCCATCAAATTCAACTTGGAATTTGAAGGTTTTAATATATAACTGAAATATAAGATAACTTGTAATAATTTCTAGATCCATACAAGTTTGTGCTAGTTCAAAATTACTGAGACACAGATATTAAACATATACATTTATTTAATGCATATACATTTATTTAATGCACCCTAATTTTCTCCTTAACATTAGTTTTGAAATAGACATAAGCTACTTGGACTGGATCTACCCTTATTTTAGCAGTCTGGAATGAATTAAAAAAGGGATCTTTAAGCAAAATTGATGTGAAATCCTGATTGTGTTTGTATCAACAGAAGTTTGCTGTTGCTGCTGGATTTTTTTCCCACTGACAAAAGAAACGGTGCTATTCTGCATTTTATAATGCAGATGGGCAATAGAAGTTGTACAAATTTTTAAACTATAGAAATAGTTATTGAGATTTTTTTTTTCTTCAGGAAACAATCTCTTCTCAATATATTTCCAACTAAGAGTCAATAAACTCTCTGAGAAGAAAGTCAAGAACTCAAGTCTTAGAACCAGGATGTCAAAAGATGTTTGGACACCACAAACACACATGAGTTCTAGATGTACAAAAATAATTATAATAACATTATTTTGACATTATATTTCTGTCATTTTGGAAAATCACTGAACCTGTTTCAGTGTTCTGCATTTTCATTAAGATAGATTATTAACCTTGTTTACTTTAGACAGAAGCTTTCAAAATATAATTTAAGAGTTTTTTTGGAAGAAGATTTCATAAAGGTGTGAGATACATTATTTAATATCTATATAAGAACCTTCTATTTTAAAATATCTTTATCTGTTCTGTTAAAAGGAAGTAATCTTTACTATAACACACGTTTATGGCAAATACTGTGTAAGCATCACAGGAACACTTCACAGGCTTTTGATAGTCATTCTTTCTGGCAGCTGGACACATTTAGACTTCATATTCTTAAGACAGCTGTATATTTTACTAATTCTGTCGTTTTTGTATGAAAGTATTCCTTAATGATAATGTACATTTACATTTAAAATCTCATCTTAGGATATTATATACTTCTGTGTTATCCTGAGGGAATGTAAATAGCCAGAGCTTGGTTGAGTTCATTGGATATTTGTCAATATGCATCTGTTTGGTAGCTGGTTGCATATTTTCAAAGCAATATGCAATTTAGGAGGATCAAAAAGGGTTTTGTAAATAAATACTATGATATTTGCCTTTTCCTCAGATGACAGCTAAAATATACACCAAACATGAGAATGTTTATTTGTTATGATGAGAAATTATGTGTTGGATTCTAGAGAGAATTCAACTAAAATTGAAATGACGCTCTTTTGTTCTGCTGCATTCAGTGTCTGAATGATCCATCCCTAAGGTGAAAATTTTCCATCAAGGGAATTGTTTTTGGCTTTTTATTGAAGGTGCTGTGACTTACCTTGTCCATATCTTGGTCTATTATTCCATTGACCCTCGCATGAAAGCTACTGGTAGGGAAAGAAGTTGGGGACAATTCACTGTGTGCTGTCCCTAATTCTGAGTAGGGATCTGTATGTTTGTATTTGTAATTAGATCTTTATATCTTATTCAATTAAAAATCCCATCCTTTTCATGTCTTATTGGCTTTTCTTATTTCACTGGACTTTTGATTTTTAGGGTTTTGTGCATGTAAATGTTAAGATAAGTTATTACCCAAATATATTTAATAAATATGATCAAATTTTTTTGTAAGTTGAAAGTGAACTCTAGGTTAGTGTCATCCTCTCTGCTGGATGAAACGGAATGGGATCACCAGAGCCCACTATGCTCACCGGAGAGTGTACCTGTCCCAGTCACAATATACCTGAGACAGCCTTATTCCCTGTTCTTTTATCTTTAAGGAAGATAGTTTGCTACTCTGAAAATAAAAAAAGTTATTTAACAAAAGAAGTCAGCCGTTATAGTTTGATTTTCAACAGCTAAAACAGCTGTTATTTGCTTTAAAAAAATAAGGTTCCTGAATTAGTTTACGAATTACATACCTTACACCTTATTTTTCTTTTTATCTAATAAAAATTAAGAAAAACAAACCAAAAGTAGTCTTTCTGTGCTATATTTGAAGGACTTAATGAATTAGAATATTGTTTTCTTGCATAGCTCACATTTAGTGATTCTGCAACAGATCTAAAGTGGTACAATTTATCTGAAATAAATGAATGTAAAATACAGTCATAAAATATATTAATTTGCTTTTGAGGGGAACTCTGTTGGATCAAAGTCCAAGACACACTAGAACACCTTCAAAGTGAGATATAGATACTATGAATTCCTAATATGTCTGTTTGCTTCAAATCTTTGTATTTCACTATAAAATCTGGGCACTAGCAGGAATAAAAGAAAACCATCAACCCCAGAGAAATAACACTTCTGGCTTATGAAGCCTTTCTAACCAAACATCAAACAGCTCCAGATGAGGATCAAAGTGTGTTAATAAAATCTATTGCGTTTGTGTCTGTGTTTTAACATCCTGACACCTTATTCAGGTAACACTATGCTATCAAGGCAAACATCTCACCTGTTTCAGAGTTCCCTTCTTTTATTTTTCTAATACAGTTTTGAAATAATCACCATTTTGTATTACATTGAAAACTACCAGAAACGTGTGAGCATGTATTATATCACATATACGCTTGAATATCTGTAAATTTTTTCTGTTGATTTGAAATCTCCATATAGAGGGCAGATGCTTCAGATAACATCTCAAAAGACATTTGGGTCTAGTGTTGTAGCTGGCATTCCAGTAGGTATGTGATTAACAATTGGTATTTACAGTCTCTTTTATATAACAAAAGGAGAAACACTGTCAGAGATCTGAAATGGCATTTCACAATAGCTTCAGCAAACCTGAAGGATGTTGAAGAAAGGGAGCCCCAAATTTTACAGGCTTGCCCAAAATGCTGAGTTACCAGGACCCAAAGATCAAACCTAGGTCTTTCCTTAGGAAATGAGACAACAGTTCCCAGACACTGGCAGGCCAGCCTAGCAGCCTACCACCAACAAAAGAAGGGGTCCCATTTCCCACGCTGAGTCTCTCCCTCACTGCTGCCAACCACGTACTTCCCTGATCTGTTTTACACCCCTCCGGTCCTCACCTCACCAAACCTGTTACTGAGCCCGCTCAACATAGTAACTCAGGAGAAATAAAGAGGACTATTGTGGAATTAATAAAGGAATTGCTTTTGGAATGTCATGGAATCATTGAATGGTTAGGGTTGGAAAGCTTTAAGACCAGCTAGTTCTAACCCCCTTGTCATGGGCAAGGACACCTTCCACTAGACCAGGTTACTCAGAGCCTCATCCAACCTGGTCTTGAGAACTTCCAGGGATGGAGAGTCCACAACCTGTCTGGGCAACCTGTTCCAGTGCCTGACCTCCTTTTATAGTGTAGAATTTCTTCCTAACAGCTAATCTAAACCTACCCTCCAGACATTCCAGCAGGCACTGGGTAGGGTCAGTTCCAGTGTCCAGAAGGCATTGTGGAGGGTCAGCATGGTGTACATGGGAGCATGGAAAGACAAGTGAGACTATGCCTTCCTAAGAACTGTGAGATTTCAGATGCACTGAAAGATGATCAGTCTAAGTTGCCTGCTCAAATAAGATAGAAGACAGCAAGAAGAAAGAGGGGTGACCAGTTCCAGACTTGCAGATAATTTCTGCAGCTAATACAGCAACAGGATCCACTGTCTCACATCACTTCCCTCAATCAGAAAAATTCAAGTTATTAAAAAATAAGTAAGCAGATTTTATTACTAACTAATTCATTAATTATTATGTATTAATATGTATAATCAGACACATAAATAGAACACATGAGTTAGTAGGAGGTAATTAGACCAAACCTGTAATCCTTGGAGCCTGAAAATCAAATTAAGTGCCTCTGAGACTTTTTTGGTTGGTTTAGATTTTTCCCCCTACCTAGTTTACCCATTTGCCCTGCCTGGCAGAAACAGTTTGCCACAGGCAGAGTGCTAACAACAAAGTCTATACATTGAAAAATATGCTTAATCCATCTCCAGCGTGAGTAAGAGACTGCAATCAGAAATAAATTCTAATGGGATGTGTTACAATTCTACCTTTATGCCTAGGTCAGGTACAAGTCCCTGGTGTAGTGCCCAGCAGTAGGGGAACAGTGTGGTTATATCACCATTTGAGAACAGAATCTGTTACATCCAGTATTTCACCAAGGTGTCATCCCACTTAGACAAAGTCAAGGAATGCTTGTGACCATGATTTATAGACTTTAGGTCAGCTTATACCTTGAATGATGTAAATTGTGTTTCTGACTATCCCTCACTGAGAAAAAAAATTATTTTGCTAAAAAGTTATTACAACAGACTGTAAAAAGTATTTCTTTGTATTGGCAGTGAACCTTCTATTTAATTTGATCATGTAGAAGAAATTTGCCTTTTAGTGTTTTGCTTACATTACCAGCCAAATAAAAAGATTTTGAAAATATGTCAGCTTTGATGAAACATTTATGCCAGATGAATGGTGATCTTGGGCAACTACTAATCAATTACTCTAACTTCTTTTGGATTCCTGGTGCCCCAGGGGTATTCATATAGTGCGATAGAGAAGAAAAAATAATCATAAAACAGCACTTGATGAGAATTACAAAAATGTGGAGCTTTCAGAGCTCACATATTAGTGTTTTACTATGCCCTTTTTTCTTCCCTATTACTGATCTGTCTTATTTTATTAGCATAAATTAAATAAAATTTTGAATGAACATATTTGCAGTAGTTCTCCAGAGCAAACAATATGAAATCTGCCAATTCATTCTGTAAATAGGCCTTGGTTCCATTTTGCACTTACTCCATATTCATACTTCTTTAAGAGGATTTGCAGATGGCAAACTACACACAGATTTTTGAGAAAACTCTGGAGTTATCATCTGAAAATATTCCCATAGTCACACATTCTCACTGATACCTCTGCATATTCATAAACTTTTGGGAATTTGCACTGAGCACTTAATGCATCTCATCCATCTCTCCTTCCTCCTACCTCAACCCGCACAGAGACTGGATTGTCATTCATTTCCATTATTACAAGTGCTCTTGTGCCCTGAAGAATCTGCTTTATCTTCAGCAATCATATGTTGCCACACTAAGTACATTGCACAAATATTTATGTAGACAACACAAAACCTCCACGAGCATTGTCATCTTTACTAAAGATGAGAATTTAACAGTTTGAGAGAACTGAATATGTATATAATTGACACGGCTTGAATGTTTAAGTAGGGTGAATGGCTGTGTTGGAGAGACAAAAACCTTCCCCCTGTAATTGTATTTAGTAATATACTATTGAGAATCAATGTTCAAAAATAAAGCAATAGTCTGGGAAAAACCTGGATGCTCAGGAACCTGTTCTGCACTGATATTTTCACAGATGTCAGTGTCCTAGCTCTCTCTACTGCTGGTGAGATGCCCACTCATGTAATGTTATTGTTTTTTTCTGAACGCTGAGTTTCATTGTTTTATTAAGTATGCAAACAGTGATACACTTGCAGAGGAGAGTCAGAGAACTACATTATGCATTTTCAATCAATTTTTACCTTCAGGTATTAAGGGGAAAGGAAAACATGTATCTACATGGTAAAAGTTTTATCACTGGTTTAAAGTGAAATTTATAAGTCTATGCTCGATGAGCCCTTCTCTTTTTGAGACTTTTCTTTAGAAAAACCTGACATAATTTTAGAGTATTGAGAAGGCAGAAACGAAGTGGTTTATTTTACAAAAAATGTGGCAAATTAAAAATTCATCAACTTTGTAATATTTTCCTGCCAGTGTGTGATTAATCTTGGTGTTTCTGTGGAGGTTTGTATCCACTTCCACCGCATGCTTTCTTAGTTTGCATACTGCAGAATTCAGATCACAAACCTGGTTTGTAAATGAGGCCTGGAACTGTCAAGCTCTTACATGTATGTGAGATTTTATGTAAGTTTCCCTTTGCAAGTGGAGTGCTCAAATGTGTGAGCTACCTTTCCTTGTAAACAATTGCTGGAAGAGGGCCCAAAGAAGATTTTGTGCACCAGGTTTTTTATTAATTTATTTTGTTTTTCACTAACTTGGTGGATTGCAGACTATGCTTGTGGACTTCCCTAGCAAGTGTTTATTAAGGAAAACATCAGCATAGCTGAGCATGAATCTGCACAAGTGACAAACACATTAGCTTATTCAGCATCTTTAGCCTCTTATTTAACACATACTTATGCATCTGAAATTCAAGGTTTAAAAATGCTAGTCATGATCATTTATTATAGACCACCAAAAGCCAGCTGCCTAAGAACTTTTCAACAAAAGTTTTTCAATATTTTATTGATTTTGCAATAAACACACAGTTGATGAAACCAGTGTAGGGATATTGGAAGATGCATGTCTAGCAAATCCTGCAATATGTTTGCCAATAGGTAACACATCATCAGTCAGCTTTTAGAAAATCTGCAGTGGGATACAATTTCCTGCACATAAAGGTTTATCTCGTTTAGGACCAATAAGCAACAATGCAGTACAAATTAATCTGCATTTCTACCATTTCATCTGATGCCCACTATACAAATAACAGAGGCTAAACTTTGGCTCCTCAGACATTTTCCAGATGCTCAGAGTAAAGAAAATGGAAGATTACAGTGGCTGAAATAGGTGATTTATCTACAACATCTAACTTCAATCCACATACTATCTGAATTAGGAGCCTAGACTATTTAATGATGACTTCAGAAAGTGATGGGAAATACTCGCACACTGCTCTCATCCCAGACTCAGGTACCCTGGAGAGCTCCAGGGAGTCCTGACAGCAGAAAGTGCCCCAGACCCTCACTTAGATGTCTTGATCAGATGGGACTATCTACTGTGTCAGCATCATCAGTTGTGATTCAATAAATTTCTTTTTACTGCTTAGGTGTGTCTTGTGTTGCTATATGAGCTGGTGAACAGCTCTGTTCACTTGGAATAACTTGTGGCTTCTGAAGCACTACCCTGCAGCAGTCTGCAGCTCTGTATATGTGACTCTCCAGGATCTTGCTATCTCCCTCAATTTATTTTAATCCAGTTTCAGGCAGGAAGACAGTTTTTAAATACAAGCTGTGTTTTAAATATTCTTTTATCTTTCTTTGTCTTGGGGATTTCTCCTTGCTCATTCTGTTCACTTTTTCACCTCTAGTACAGGTAATTGACACCTATGTTTGCTGTGCCATTCCTCCTTGAAGCAGGGGTACCTAGCCTATTCAAAATTACTTCTTCATTTCATTTGACCATATTCATAAAATATTTCTCCTTCTCCCCCAGTGTAATCATACCGATATTTGTCTGATGCATTGATTTTTTGTTTATCAGAGCCTCCTGTCCAAACACATTAGCAGAAGTGTTTGTAAACTCATTCAGAACATTTTACCTTTGCTAGAAAGAGATAAGAATTCAGACAAGAACGAGATCATCAACTATATCTTCTGAAAATAGTGAGTTGCTAGTCTCAAACATTTCAGCTGGATTTCTTTAAACTCATTCTCCAAATTAAATGCATTTTGACATAATTAAAGAAACAGTGCTAGTAATACCCTTACTTGGAACTGAAGTTTGGTAACAGACGTGGAAGCCAAGTGGGACACAGCTGAAGGACCCTGGACAAAGAAAAATTGGTCTTTGCTCACAAGGCAACATGAGACATCTTCAGGGAAGGAGAAGACGTATTTTGTTATAATTACAGGCTGCAACAAGTTCTATATTCACATAATAATGCATTTAAGAGCCTCTCCCATGCTCTTCTAAATAATTTCAATCCTCAGGCCTCCTTATTCCTTTCTTTTGTAGATGAGTGTTTGGATGTATGTAGATATGTGGGACAGGTTCTGGAACAAGCATTCTTTGAAAAATAAAAATGAAAATGTCTACTCTGTAAGTTCCTTTGGAGATGCAAGTGGAACTATTTCTCATTTTAATAAATATAATTGTTTTTTTCATAATACTGAGAGTGTCTGTCTTCAAATTTGGCTCTCTGAAAAACTGACAGTTTTAAGATAACCTTCAGATGGTCACTGGAGCAGCTGCTTTAACAATGATAAATTATCTGGTGCACTCAGGGTAGTGATATTTTTTCTACTTTTTATATTTTTGACCAATTATTATGTGTTCTGTGCCTAAACAGATAAATGTGGTATCTTCTACCTGCACAACTTGGGCTAAAACCACTTGAGAGAAGATGGGGAGAGATGTTAACTTATGATGTATTTTTTTTTTAAAGAGAGAAAATAAAACCCCCCAAAAACTTGGAAAAGGATATTTTCTACTTCTCTCTTCAAAGAAATGTGATTTTCAGAGAAAAGAACAATTATTCCTGGACAGTTTCTGCTCTGTGTCTTTCCTCATGACAGCAGCTGTGTTTTTCCTCGTGTAGGCAGCCAGATGAGCCCTGTTATTACTGCCTTGTTGTCCAGGTGGGAGAAATAGATGTCCATACAAATATATGCTCCTCAGCTATGTCCTTCACCAGAGATGTAGTCAACATCCAACCCCAGCTATAGTACTCAACAGCTTTGCCAGTATCAGCCAGTCCTGGTGCTCCCATATCACACCTGACTTATTTTGTCCTACAACCATACAAAGGCCAGAGTGTAAAAAGGAATACTTTTAGCAACCTTGTAGGAAGTGATGATCTAAAAGGCAGTATTACAGTCACAGGGTTTCGGGAAAGGAGAATGATTTTAAGGCCAGTAATTCCAGAGAAGAGATTGTGCAAAAATGGCATAGAAAAAACCCAACCAAGTATTTCAAAGAATGATCACGATCATACTATCGCCTTTAAATGCATATTTACATTAGTAGTAACCTGGTAAAGTGTTTTAATGGGCTACTACGTCTGGTTTGGGGAGAGTGCTAAGATAAACCACATGTTATTAAAAGTGAGGCACTGCTTTCTGTTTGGGTTTTTTTTTTTTGAGGGATAACACTTTTTTCTAGCACCAGCCTATTATAGACACATTCAGACATAAAACTAACAGAAAGGAAAAAGTTGCTATGTACCTGTAATTTCTATCACTTTACAGCCTTAACTACGCTTAGTAACATTTATGCTTCTACCAATATAGAAACAACAAAGGTCTGAAATGCTTTCAAATAGAAGTATGTGGATTTAACATTTTTAACAAGCTAAATTATAGGTATGAAACTGATTTCTATCCCTATTGAAATCTATTGTTGTGCTTTCCATTTTCCGTATGTGTTTATCACAGACAATCACAGTGGACAAAAGCAGACTTTTCCAGAAAAAATNATTGTGCTGCTAAAAGTATTCAGGGCACATAGCTCTAACGAAATGTGTGTTCTTTTCTTGTTTACTCAAAGATCTGAAAATCCTTCTCTCTGAAGGAAATCTCCTCATACTTACACAGGCAATCTACAGACGATCAGATTTCACTGAATATTGATCTGATCCCAAAGTATTCTGCTTAAAATTTTGTGTGGACATTTATTTCATATAGGAAAAGTAAAGAGTGAAATTATATTATATACTATATATATTATATAATTATTTTTATATATTATTTTATATATTATTATATAATTATTATATAATTATAATATAATGAAAATATATTATATACTATACTCTGACTATTTCATATGGGAAACTTGGCTGTATGATATTCAGGTTTTCTTCCCTGAAATAGTATAAAACAGTGTAAGAACTATTAAATTATTTGACTTAACATTGTATTGAAAATCAACACTCAAGTTCCACTGGGAATAGTCATTTCTTGAATTCCTTTTTTTTTTCATAGGTTAGATCTTGGTTTGTTTATCTTTAATTATCTGTGCTATGACCCGAGATCATTAATTANAAAGCAGAATTTTCCAGAAAAAATCCTGTAGATGCAACCCACTCTGTTCCTTATAATGAAAATAATTACTTTAGCTTGTCAACCTATAGGCTTTTGACATCATTGCCAGTACATGGAATATGAATTTCAGTTTCTGTGGGAAGCTGGGCAAGGTAGAGAGATGGAAAGTGCTTTTATCACAAAGCAAGTTCAGATATACTCCTTGATGACGACATTTTAGATCACTAAAAATATCCATAATTAGAAGAATTTTATGGCTTTTTTTTTTTTTTCAGAAATGCATCAGTATCTGTGGGAACAGTTTTTTTTCTGATAAATAAATAAAATTATACCTTCTTATTTCCTTTCTCTCTCCCACTATATCTTGCTGTTGGAAAAATTAAATAATGAGTATTTTGTTGTTGTAGTGCCTGTGATCTATTACCTCCTCAAACAATGCCTTTTAAATATCGACTTGATTGCACCTGAAAATCTTGCCCTCTGATGGGCTTCAAATGCCTAAACTTGTGCTAATAAGAGAATCTTCTCTTCTTTTTTCATGACCCAAATAGATATGCATATTTGATGAGAATGGGATTCATGGGAAGATGCCAAAGGCCTTTTAGAGAGTAACTGGACTGATAAAATGGTGCTCTGATTAGAGAAACACTTTGGCATTTGTTTGGAATCAGTCACCTAGTCCTCCCCAGGTGATGTGTTTTGCTTGGCTCCCCTGGTCCTTTCCTGTCAGATGAAACTGAATATGTT